>JAECWI010000005.1:1617500-1775000 GCA_018150345.1 Drosophila equinoxialis | reverse complement strand
GACATGCTCATGCTGCCTTGACACTTTAAGCTGCAATTTCGTTAAAATATTTCCAATCGATTTCGTTGGTTTATCGCCAAGTTTATTTCCACTTGGTTCATGTTGCTCTTGTTGTTTGCCAGTTGTTCTACTTGTAGTCTTCTTGCATTTTCCGTTTTCCACTCTGCCTGGTCTTACGGAAATGAAATGTGTTTCTATTTTAGTTGTATGTTTCAAGTGTTTGCTAGTAGCAAAAAAAAGAAACAAAAAAGAAAGAAAATACCAAACATGCAGAGGAAACTTTCATTTTGAAAAAACTAACCAAATATAAATAATAGTCAAAGTCTAGTTTATTTGCAAATCAATGTGAAATCAAAAGGTAGGTCTTTACTCGGCTCAACCATAATTTTTATACCCTAGCCAATTTTTATCAATAAGTTATTGAACCAATAATATCAACAATTTTATTGGTAGTAATATTTAGATTGCTCAAAATACGATTTCAAAACTACAATATGGTATATATATCTATTAGATATAGTACACTAACTTTTAGATTTTAGATTTAACACAAAAATATTTCCAAAATGAATTTAATAACAAATCAATTTTTGTAAAGGGTATATTTCAAAAGTGGAATACATCAAAAATAGTCAGACACATCAAGCAAATGGCAAATATTTGTTCCACTCAACACATGCCAATCTAAATAATTGTGTGTGGGACAAAAAAGGTGAAAAAACATAGACCTACATATGATGCAATCACCTTTTGTAGCTGAAGTCTGGAAATATGTTAATATGACAGGTAATTAGCAATCAAATGAGAGAGAGTGACTCTAAAAGTTAGTAATAAAGCAAACAATCATTGTTAATTTACTTTTGATTTGATCTATTATATTGAAACGTTTTATTTAGAGAGTTCAGCATTTGCAAGTTATTTGTTCACATTAATGAGACTTCTTGCTGATTAAAAAATGATTATTTTCATACTTGATTAAAAGAGAATAAGAATGAAATGGCTCTTTTATACTCACAAAACCTGATTTATATAAAGTAATATAAGGAAATGTAAAGCTATTGTCGTGCTTGATTGAAAATATTACTCTAAAAAGAAGGGATCATATCAAGCTCATCCAGATAAGTCGACAATAGGCTACCAATTTTTTTGCTCATTTGTGAACAGAAAATTAGCTTCTTTATGGCCAAACTATTAAGGTTATCCTCGCACTATGCACACTTGCTATGCATGGCTTATCGTATGTATGACTTGACAGATATTAACTGTCACAATGCATTAAGTATACGCCGCATGAACAGTAGTTGAAACTACAAATCAAATGTCTACATATACATATACGAAAAAAAAGGATGTGAATTCAATATCAGTCAAGTGAAAGTTGGCTGGGGAAAAAAAGGGAGAACTCATTTCCCTGCTATGCACTTGTCCTAGTTGTTGTTGCTGTTGCTGCTGAGCCATAATGAAGTGGCACAATTTTACTATGAAGCCCTTCAGCTGGTGCTGCTACCATTGGCATAGCATGATATAATACACTAAATAAGAGCGTGCTATTCATTGTTTTTTTTTTTCTCATTCATTTTTCAAGGACACACTCATTCAGTATTGTTTGGTGCATTCTTTGGTTTTTCTTATTATTGGTGTTGTTGTTGTTGTTGATGTGTGTAGTATTCATTAATGCAGCATACAAGCATTGATTATTATTTATATGTAAATCAACTATTATTCTGATATTACAAGCAGGCAATTTCAACTTCAACATGCAACAGCCAACAGGCCAATATGGCTGGGCAAGCGTGAGGCAAGTCGGCTTAAAGTTTTTATGGCAACTACCAGGCAATGAAGATGCCAGAAAAGTAGAAAACAAAACAATTTAAAGTTGGGCAAACTTCGCCTATACTCTTTATTTTAGGTATCGTAAACATTTTTAATATATTAGAGTAATAAATGGCATTTGTTGTTGGTTCTCTCTTTATATATCTTAAGTTTGACTAGCTATTGGCTACATACACACACGTATAACTTTTTAACGATCTTTTTTTTGTAAATCGTTGATTAGGACTTCGATTCCTTAATAAGCCAAAGAATTTTTTGTTAAAGATTGGTTCATTTTTGATTTATTTCCTAAATCTCAAAAATCCATTTCACTGCACATTAAAGCAAGTTTTTCGTAACATACTTTAAGGAACTAATGTTAGGGATGCATGTTATACTTTCTAATGATAAGATGTTAAGCAAATATTGTCAAAAGTAACCCTAAAATGGGGATGGAATCACCAGTTGGTCTGTGGTCTGAATTGCAGGTGCAGTGGGTAAATTCTTTTCTAATGTGATCCAAAAAACAGAAAGATTTGATATGATATGTGTCTCAACTAATCAATATATTAGTTAGTTAGTTATATCCAGAATATTTTTAATATGGTATTCAGGGTGAAATTGGACAGATAAAAATGGAAATTTATGGGTATAAAAATTCTTAAATCAGTTATGTTTTAGTCTAATTATATTTATTTTTTGGTTTAACTTAGCTTATTTTTTTCTAAATGAGAGGGTTTTTAACGCCAATACTTTGAAATAAATGTGAGACTAACCAGTGACAGTAACATGAGGGATAAATTCTGAACACTTCGAATCTTCTGAGCTAGACAGCTATCTGGTCATGGTTTGGCCACCAGTTGCTGCTAAAATTGTGGCCATTGATCTTGCACGTGTATGTGTGTGATTTTATACCTGGGCCACTGGAATGCGGTGTGTAAATTCTATTGTAAACACACACACTTACGCACATCTTGATTAGTCTGATGCCAGAAGGCAACAGTTTACTGGTTAGAGTAAGAAGTTTTCATAGTTGCAAACATATGCTCTTGACATTTTTCTTTTTTTATTGTACATACTGTGTGCTTTATCATTGCCTGGAGCAAATCCTTTAATCTGTCTTTCAATTTCAAATAAGCCAGTGGTAAAGCACTCGCACATTTAGGCACACAGCCATACACACACACATACACTTCAATTCGCACTCAGACAAACTGTTTGGTCTGTTTGCCTGTTGGCCGTCTGTGGTGGCGGCAGCAGCCTCGTTCAATTGACCAATTCAATTGTTTCAATTGCCATTCTGGCACGGTTTTCGTCTCTGCCCACCAAACACTCGACTGGACTCGAGTTCCTCTTCTCCTTCTTTGCGGCTTATTGGCCTGGTCTGTTCGCATTTCATGCTAAAAGTCAATGCTCGATTTGCAAATTGTTTGTGTTCGAGGTTCGGGGTTTCCTGGCTTGGAGGTTAATTGACCTTGCGTCAAGAATGGAATCCTTAGATAGAGTAAATTAGGTAATTGACTAATAATTAAAGCTTAAATTGAGGAAATTGAATTACCATAACAAGCTTACTCCTTATACCTGTCTGTAAGTCTTTTGCTCTGAAGTGTCAAGCTTAGGTCTTTGCAATTTCATGTCGTCCATGTCTCAGTTAATGTGGCTTTTCAGTATTATGTAATTTAGCTGAATTCACTTTAACGCGTTGGCCAGGCTCTGGCATCCCGAGTGACTGAGTGATGGCTAAGTCGGGTGCTCAAAAGGGATTTGATCCAGCTTTTGGATTGTGTTGGTGGCTGACAGCTTTTGCATTGTGCAAGGGTTTGCTTGGCCATGTTGATGGATTGTTAATTTAATGTCAAAAGCAAAGCCAGCAATTTCAAGAAATCAGAAAGCGCAATGCGGCTTTACAATCTTGAGAGCTTAGACCATCATCTGAGGCCATCGAAGCCTACTGAATTTAATGAAAGACTCACCTGAAAGAGTTTCACCTACCTACTTATTTGCTTATTTGTTTATTCAGAATTCCATGTAAATATGCCCTTTAATTAAACTAATGTCAAAGCAAACAAATAAACTCCCTCCGGGTCAGGCAATTTGCTAGAGGTAAGCTTATCAATTACAGCTAACATTATTAAATTAAATTTCGCCTTCAATTGACAATGGTTTTGGCCTATAAAAGCATGAATTTCCCATTCAAATTCCATTCACAATGTTGATACAACCGCTGCTAGGTCATCTAAGTCACCTGCTTCACCTTATAGGTATAAAATAAAAAGGCTTAATAATACTTTGTACAAGTAACTTTTCATTTCTTTTCCCATTTTCATATAGTTATCCAATACTTTGCCTCTTTAAGCTCTGTGCTCATTGTCCACAATGACACTTTGCATACTTCGGCTCTTCAATTGGAGTATCTCAGTTCTTTGCAATTAGCCCTGCGAAATCTCAGTCGTCCGATCTTGTTGCAATGGATCAATGTGGCCACTTTGGTCAATTATAACGACTTGGAGTTGCAAATATTAAATGCTGTCAATAATACTGTGACCGAGGTCTGTAGAAAATATATTCAATTATTTTAAATTTCTTATCTTATTGTTCTTATTGTTAAAGGGTTTCATCACAATATTACCGCAGACTTCGATCTTTATACATGCTCGTTATTTTGCCACACGGAATGCCAATGTAAGGCTTAAGGACAAACGTTATTTATTTCTTTGTGAACATGAAGATCCTAGAGTTTTGCTTGGTATGGAAATATTGCAGTGTAAGTGCTTCTTTTTCTTTTAGAATATTTTTCGACCATTCGCGTCGAAAGTAATTTTTTAATTTAATGTCCAAGAGCTTGATTTAACTTTAAAATATGATTAAATATTGACCAATTGAGATTTATTATTTCAAAATCCGTTAGAAATTGATTGAAACACAGTCTGGGAATAGTTAGAAACATCGACAATTATTGGCATATGGAAAATCAGAAACAAGTTTATGGAACATGTTCACTAACTCACTAGGGATATTCTATAATCTTGCTCAGTTACTCAAAATCAACCCAACACTATTACCCACCCAGTCTTACTTAAATATTTTTGAAACAAAAGAAACTCTTTTTTTTGACGATTCAGGTATTCAAGCCTTTGCCTAGTTAGAAATGTTTAGCTAAAGTCTAAAATCCTTTTTTAAAAGCCATATAGAGAATGGGGGCAGTTAGAGAAAGACAAAGAGAAAGAGAGGTAGATGGTACAATACAACTAACTGAAGTCAAACTTAAAACTTTGCTAACACAACCCGACGGCCACATAGGGAGGACAACATAAACATGGCCAGAAAAACAACCGTAAGGCGGGGGACGCCAGTTGATCAAACTTTAGCACTTGCCAATAATTTCAACGCTCGACGGCGTCTTGTTCAATTGTAAAGTTTTTTATGTGGCCTGCCACGACTTAATTTCATTTCTGTTTGTTTGTTTGTTCTTTTTGTTTTTATATTTTTTTTGTTGTTCCTGTTTGTTTTCTCTTGCTTGTCCAACAACGGCAAATCGTTGTAATGCGCTTTAGTCTACCCACACCATCTGATGGTGCGACCAGAGCGAGCAGCTGACATTGCCCTCGGGCGACCAGCGACAGAAACGCCTCGTCGAGTCGACACGGTGACGATGCGAATGGGGATGGAGTGGGATGGCGGTTCGGCATCTGCCGATGCCCATGCGGATACGGTTACCACAGCCACTTTGCCACACCGCGACATCAATTTCGAGCTGTGGACACAAAAGTTTTTGGGTGCCTCTGGTAATTTGGATGCTATACGCCTGGACGCATTCTTGCCGAATGAAACTTTTGTCAGTTCTCGTTCCCACTACAATCAGTCCCACTCCCACAACTACTCCCAATCTGAACCCCTCACGAACTCTGTTCCAGTTGAACTTTATCCCAACAAGTTGCTCAATCTGCAGCAGCGTACACTGCGAATGGGCTCCATTACTTATGTGCCATATACAGTTACTAATTATGTGGTAAGTAATTGTGGGTTAAGTTTATATTTATTCTTCTTGTTAGTGTTGTTGTTGTTGTTGTTGTTGCTGCTGTTGTGGTTGTCGGCACGCCCAAATCTTTGGCAAACATACCCAGTAATGCTGGAGAGATTTGCAAGCCAGCATTAAGCAAAAGCCAATTGGTCGTTGTCCCTCTTCTTCTCTCATCAACCTCATGCTCATGATTGTCTCAGTATTAGGGAATGAATAAATGGCCAGTCTATCGGTCTGGGTCTGGGTGTGTGTGTGTGTTGTGTCTGTTTGTGTTCATTTGTGTGTCTGTGTGGGTGCTTAGTTATTTGCTATTGTAGTTGCGGCCAACGCTTTGGGTAACTAAAATGTAAGCACATGTTCTGGGCCATGTTTATTTTGTCGGGAGGTGGCAACTGACTCTAGAGCCCTTCAAGCCAACCCTCCATTCTATTGCACAGTGGTTTAATATAGTTAAATATTATGTGACAGTCCGGCTTAGAAGTTGTCAGAGTTGTTAGCAAATTATAGCCTTAACCAAAATTGGGTCTTTTCTTGGGGTTTCACCAAGGTTCTTATCCATTACGTTATGTAATATGGGGCTATGTTATATTTCGTTAGTTGTTTATGTGTCTACAGAATATATGAACTTATTTTTAGTATAATCAGTGTCTGTTGTTGAATAACGTTGAAATAATGAACATCTTATTAAAACAAAAAACAAAACTATATAAGTAGGTTGATCGTTTCTAAGGTCTCCCATAAAAAAAGGTGTCAATGAAACTTGCATATATCTTTACAAACAATTTGGAAGTTATAACAACTCTTTTGAAGAGGTCTTAAAGAAGACCTGAGCTTTGTTTATTCTGAACTATTTAAAGGACAATAAACATCTTGCACCACGGTTTGGTTCCCAAAAGCCATTGACTAAAACTACAATAAAACAGATGAGAAAGTTCCTTTTGTTGTCACTTGGAGAAAGTTTTGTTCGCACTCAATTGTTTGCCTTAAGGACCTTTGCACATTTGTAAACCAACGCACAAACCCACACATGCAAAAACACACACAAACTTTTATCCAGTTGGCATCCTTACATGTTTTCGCCATACACTCACCCATATGTAGTTGGCCACAGGCGTGTGCATGTGGTTTTGTTTTGGGGCTTAGCTTTGGCACAACATTGATTTAAATTACGTGTTTCCATTTAATTGCCGCTCCAACAAGAACCCACTGTTGTTGTAGGCATAGACAGTGTCAATGTTCATGAGCATGAATGTGGGCGTGGGCGTGGCCATTACAAGGCCATTTACTCAAATTAGCACAGACACTTGATGGGGGACCGAACAATAAATGGTTGACCAGCGGTAAAAGCTTGTTCGCGCCCTCCTCCGGTTTCGATACAACTTAATAACATTTCAATTCATCAGGCAACTGGCGAAGGCAATGTTGATCCAATTAATCCTCATAAGGCCAATCATTCGATTGCCTTTCATGGATCCGAGGCGAATCTGATGAGGTCCTTTTGTGCGGTGCATAATTGTCACCTGCGTGTGGAGTCATGTGAGTAGAGTAAGAATTGTTTGTTCGATTTTTCCAAGACTTTTTAGTAATTCATTTCTTTAGATGGTGCTGACAATTGGGGCGGCATCTATGACAATGGGACAGCCGATGGAATGCTGGGCGATGTTTATAAACAACACGTGGAATTGGCAATTGGTTGCATCTACAATTGGTATGATCAAATTACAGAGACCTCAACAACGATTGCTCGTTCTTCGGTTACTATATTGGGTCCAGCACCAGCGTAAGTGAAATTACAATCAGATTTCACCATCTTAATTGACGAATTACTTTTTTTTTTAAGACCCTTACCTTCGTGGCGTTCAAATATCTTACCATTCAATTCAGCCACTTGGCTTTTCCTCATTTTCACCATACTATTTTGCAGCTTAATATTGTATTTAATTGAATACTATAATTATTGTGAGCAACAAGTGTTTGGTCATCAGATTGTAATCAAATTTCCACATAGAGAGAAACTTCAGAAATCTTTACTGGATACATTTGCCCTGTTCATACAACAGCCATCGGCTCCGCTTGGGTAAAAGAGGTGTATGTATATGTGCGCGGGAAATTAAATCTGGGGCAAGTTTACGTTTTTCAGGTTCAATCGGTTTGCAGCACGATTTTATTTGGCCACCCTTCTTTGTGCCACCATCACGTTGGAGAATATCTACAGCGGGCAACTGAAATCGCTGCTAACGATTCCATTTTATAGTGCACCCATTGACACGATTGCCAAATGGGCTCATGCCCAATGGAAATGGGCAGCACCTTCCATCATTTGGGTTCATACCGTGGAGCATTCCGACTTGTTGAACGAGCAAATACTGGCCAGAAATTTCAAAGTTCACGACTATGATTTTTTGTATAATGCCAGTTTTTTACCCAACTATGGCTTGGGCATTGAGCGGTTGGCCTCAGGGGCATATTCATTTGGCGACTATGTGACCCAAGCGGCAGTTGAGAATCGTATAGTAAGTTTAGCAATAAATTTAAAATTCAATTTGTTCGAGAATTGTAAGTCCTTTCTTTTAGATTTTACATGATGATTTGTATTTTGATTGGACAAGAGCCGTTTCCATAAGAGGATGGAGTTTAATGGATATTTTGAACAAACATATACGCATCTGCCAGGAATCTGGACTCTATGTACATTGGGAACTAGAGGTAACAATACCTATCCTTTGAATTCTTAGCTTCTCTTAATTTGTTGTCACTATTTAGAGCATTGTGAAATATTTGGATAAAAAGACTCAAGAGATTCTTTTGGATCTAAACAATGGACATAAAGTAAAGGAGGAGCCAAAACCACTTAATATTCCGGATATATCTGGGGCTATGTTTGTATTGGCCTTTGGTTTAACCTTTGCCACTGTGGTAATGACACTGGAGCTTTTTTGGAACACGTGTTTAGCCTCAAGGTTCAGCCAATAATTTATATAGAGAAATGGATTAATAATTCGTGATTTAAATGTAGAACTCAGAACTTACTGAGAAGAAGGACTTTTTATTTGAAAAACTGTAAACTATCTTTTCGAAATCAATTCATAAATATAATGTCTCCTATACCTGATGTCAATTTGGCCTAATAAGTAACTGCTTCAGTACTTTATCATCAGCTACACATTTCTTTTGACTTATAATTTATTTAAAAATTCAATGAGTTCAAAGTTAATGACTTTATCTATTAAAATAGATCAAGGATATAAGCAGCTCTATAGATTTAGATACAGTTTTAAATGTTCCAAAATATGACTATGACTGAAGTTGTTGCTGCATTTTGAGTTCGAGAAATGTTTCAAATCTTTAAAAACCAAATTATATAGAAAGTTACCTATCAGGTAACACTCTACACTACCTACCTATTTGCTATTAAAAATTCCCTTAACAAATTTCTTCTGTTTTGCAGTGGAGGAATCATGTGGCAAACTATCTGGTCTTTCTATTAGACTACTATCAAACGTGCACATGAGCCACATTTTGTAGGCTTATAGCAAAAAGAGCCCCAGGCTTTTCTCTGCGACCAGAAAAGTGAAAGCAATCTCTTTTAGATGAAACTCAACCAATTGGCATTGTTATTGGGCTTTTTGGGACTGCACCAAGTGAAAAATGAACCCAAGTTTAGGCGTAATCATAGAAAAGATTGGCAGAAAATGACTTTTACCCTCGACTTTGATGACTTGCTGGCTGGTAATTGGGAAAAGCGTTTAGTGTTAGGTGAGTCTCAGGTGGCTCAGGTGCTTCAATTTCGTTGCTAAGATACGTTTTAATGATGCACTTAATTATCACTGGAAAAATTATTCATTATCACTCATTTGCAACAGCAAAGGTGACACTCATATAAGCAACAACAACAAGAGCGGCAATAGTGCCAGTGACCATGGCAGAGTTGCTCTTACCTGAACATCCTTTTAGCTTAAGCGCAATCAAAGTGCATTTCATAAATCTTCAGGTATGTAATGATGTTGTCCTCATTCTCGTCTACTATGCTCGTTAACGGACCGTTTCAAAGGATCCAACCAGTGGCAACAACAGTTGCCAGACATCAGCAACACCAACAATAACAACAACAACAAGAACAAGAGCTGAAGTAGCAACAACAAAGTGGCCAATATGGCAAACATGGCGGCTGTGTCATTTCCGTTTTGTGTTTCTTTTTTTTTCGTTCCTTTTTTGGTTGGGTTTTGGTTTGCTTGTCGTTCTGTGTGTTGGACCAAAGCTTTTGCATATTTCCGTTTTGTGTTTCGAATTTTTAAGTGACTACGCTAAACTTTTCTGTATTTTTTTTTGTGTTGTTGCTGATTTGTGCCTGCTAATGCAGCTGTTTATTTCCGTTTGTCACACAGCCAGCCAGGCCCCCTCGTCCTGTGTTCTTGTTATTTGCAGATTTTGTTTTGCTGGCCAAAAGTTGTCAGTGAACCGTGAGCAAGAGATTTGTTTTGGTTTATGCAATGCGCTTTTGCTTTGTTGCGGCCAACCATAAAGATAAGTGCCCAATGTTCAATATTTTCCCCCAAATTGGCAAAGCATAAATACAGCAGAAGTTTTGGATTATAGTTCGATATGGAATTGCTGGCTTTTCATTTAATTTAATCAAAAGCTGCTTATGATAAAATACCATAATTTGTTGTGGTAATTCCATTCATATTTAACACTCATGTTTAGCTAATTTTGTCAAATTGTATACGTAATTTATTGTTAGTCAGATTTAAAGCTCAATCGATGATAGCCATCAACTAAAGATTTAATTATATACTTATTTATACACAATGTCTTTCAATCGATGATTTGACTTTACATAAACATGAGATCATGATCATTAATTCATGTCATCTTTGTTTGACTCAATTTTAAAGGCCTTAGCTAAAGCTGCAGATGATAGATGATAGAAAAGGATATACAGAAAATTTACTTACATTGTTAGATGTTCACGTCGAGCTTACTATTATAACTCATTACTGAGTCTGTTAATAATTTAGTTTCGTTAATTAAGACAATAAACAAAAACTAAATTCCATAATCAATTTTAAGTTAGTTTATTATACACTTTTGGTCAGTCTAACAATCAAGTTAAAATTCATATATATTTCATGCTATCTTATGCCATGACAAAGCTTAAGTTTAGAGAATTTGAATTTTAAATATTTGTCGTATTTGCCTCTTAATTAAATTGCTGGCAAAGTGGAATATTTCACATGCAATCGGTGCAACGGAAGTAACGTCTCAGAATTTTTAGTTAATTTATGGCCAACAGCCAAGAGGCGATAATTGAAATTATATAGAAAAAGGGTAATGCTATAGCAAAGTTGGAGTTGGAGCTGGAGTTTGGGCTCTGTAAATAAAATAAATCTGGGCGACGGCATTGTTGCCATCGTTGGTGGAATTTATGCGCCTTGATAAAGCGTGCGGACCAGATTGGCACGTGCAACTGCAACCGGAGCGACGACAACGTCGACAGGACTGATAATATATGAACCTATCCGGAGACGGTGTTTGGGCATGCAAGTGGATTTGCTGCATCACTGAAGCAGTAGTGGGGGCCTTTAAATTGAATTAGCCATGATGGCAATGACAAAAAGAGAAAATTTCTTTTTGGAATTTTTAATGACATGCCATGAACTTTTAGGTTCATCCTCGAATCGATCCAATTAGAAATTCTGAATCTGGTTCCCGTTGCCGTATATTTTGGTTGTTTTACTTAGACAGTTGCCATGCCCGGCGACAGGCATCTGGCACAAGACAGAGAGGAGAGACTGAGAGAGAAGGGGAAATATAGGCTCATTATCAACGTCGTTACAATTTTTCAAGACGCCGGCAAATTTATCGCTCATAATTATTTCATTTTACAGTCTGCTGAAGTTCTCAGCAGCAGGCAACGACCTGACCAAACGAGACGTCGCGACGTCACTTGCTTTTGTATTTAAGATTGCCTTTTCTGTTCTGAATTTAAATACACATTTCTTTAATAGCACTGGCAAACCTAGGGCTTTCTGTTAAGGTGTTGCGAATTGGCTTTAGACATCATCCATTAAGCGGCTTTCGGCTGCTTAGAAAAGCATTTACACAAATGCATTCTGTTCGACAAAGTTGCTGGCACAGTTTTCACTTGTTAACACTGCTATTGTTGTTTACCCTCAACAAAATATTCCTCAACGCCACTCTGCCTCTTGTGTGTTTATGTGTGTGTGTGTGCCTAAAGTGGGGCGGAGCGGGGCGTGGCCAATCAACGTGTATGTGGGACGATGTTGCAGGTGCTCTAACGTGGCCTGCATTAGCATAATAAAACAACGATGGAAAAGGATAAAGTTAAGACTACGACTATTCTATACCTCTGATAGGGACGATGATGTATCTTAATACGTTACATATGCAGTGATAGATTTTTCAATATTACCCCATATAATATTACCCTATTTCCTGATATATAATACAATATTAATCAAAAATCGTCCATTATATATCGTAGAAAGATAAGAAATGGACTGAAATTCAATGCAGAAACAAATGGTAACAATTGAAATGTAAATTTTCAAGTTTTTGAAGTTAAAAAATAAAACTGTTTCCTTTTTTGGAAATATCATTGGTTAAATCAATTAGAATATACAAACACTCTGCTTTTTCACACAAAATTTACTATTTGAAGTGTTTGGCAATATGGTGTGGCCTACTTTTTGGGGCACTGACTCGTCACTTGAGTAATTCGTATGCATTCCACGGAATGTACTCTTTCATCATGCAGGGAACATGAAATGGTTGGATTTACAGATTTTACCCATCTAACTACCACACACCCTTTGAAAAATGGCAACGGTAAGAGAAAAAAAAGCCTTTAGGGGGGTAACCATCGCTAGAACAATTAGGCAAACGTATATACATATATATGCACGTGTGTGTAGGTGCAGCGGTATGGGTGCGAGGGTGCTGTAGGTTTTATATGCCCGGTTTATTTGGGTAAATGGTTTTTCACTTAACTCAAAGTTGGTTTCAAAATAAATACAGTGGAAAAAGAGCTTTTAGTGTTATCTCGCTTGTTGTGTTTCACTTAGCTGAGGATATTTTTGTTTATTTTTTATTTTGGTGTTAGCTTTTTTTTTTTTGTTAGAGCATCGTGTCGGAATCGAGGCCATTAATCAAAAGATTGAGCGACATCGGCTTACTGTGCGTATGAAAATGTCGTCAGCTATGGCAAAACATAGAGAATAGAAAAAAAATTGTCAAACTGTTTTCATAGGCAAGTTATAGACAATCGTGTAATTGAGGAATTACAATTTGAATGCTCTTGGGAACTGAGTATCCAGCTTAAAGTGCCAACTCAAAAGGGGCTAAGTCAGTCGAGTGACAACGGCCACAGACAAAGTCACAACATGCTGAAGGAAAGAGGAAAAAATGTATATATGGATTTGCCTTCTAGCAACAACAACAGCAATGAGACTAGCAAGGCGATTACTAACAACTGGGAAGCAACCGTAACAACATGAATGTAAGCGAGCTCAGGCATTGAAGGCATCGAAGCTTCTGGCACAAGACAAATTGCGCTTTGGTTGGGATCTACTAGTTTGGCTACAAAATGAAACAGAGCTCCTCGAGTCGACCAATTTTTTCCATATCCTTTCATTGCACGAAAGAGAGAGAGAGAGAGAAATCGGCAGATGAGGCAAGCCATGTCGAAATGCTGCTGACGTTTCACATTCAAATGATAGAAAAAATTCTATGGAAAATACAACAGACAAAACCGACAATAGTTTACACTTGATATCAATATGACTTTGTTCAACAAAATTATAAGCCAATGTCTAAATTCAATTTCTTAATAAAAGTGTCTTTTTATTTTTCGTTTCAACAAAATATATGACTATTTTTAGTTGCAGTCAACTTGAGATCAGTGAACTATGTTACGGATTCTAAGAACTTCTTTCTATAAACGATATTGAACAAGGAAAGATTAATTGGGAGACCTAATTAAAGCAATTCCGCTTAGTCTATCTCTTCAATATATTGAAGTTTATTGCTTTGTTTCGAGCAACATTTCTATTTGAATGTACCCCGGGAATATCAGAAAAATTTGTAGGTAGGTGGATACATACATACATACGATTGTTAAGACAAACAGGCGCAGCATGTGGAACGGGAATCACTAGGAGTCAAGTCACTTTTGCCTAGTCGATGGTGGATGGCATATAAATTTTGCGGTCTTTTGCCATAAATCAGCGTTTGGCTGTCACCCATTTTGCCACTGTAAATCGCAAAAGTCTCTCTGTCTTGCAGTCCTTCCCTCCTGACCCAAGGTTGCTTTGCTCTCTCTTTAACTGGTCATTAATTACAAATTATATGCTGCTGGCTTGTTACTCGGCTTGCTCGGCAATGACTCTGCTTCTGCTGAGCTGCTTGTCAGCTGTCTTGTGAGTGTCGCTGCGAACACAAATTAATGTTGACATCTCGTCCTTGCGTCCTGGTGGTGTTGAGGCTTGAGTGCGGCTTCATTAGACGAAGACGTGCTCTGTCCAAGTGGAGGACAACGCTTTGCCTGCATTGCACTTCAAAGACGCATAAATAATTAATAAAATTGTTGTAAAAAGCAAAAAAATATGAGAAGAAGTCAGAGGAGTCAGTCCTGTTCACCCTGGTCTCTCTGTCTCGTAAATGCTGAGCTTGTAGATGCTAGGGTAGGCTAGTAGGGGGTGTTTGGGGTTCAAATTACTTGGCACTTGACAGTTGCAAACAACTCAACCGCTTGGCAGCCTTTTTGCCTTCTGGCTTCTCTGGGCCATGTTTATGTATGCAAATATTTGGCCTCATCATTGCGATACTTTGCACACTGCCGCAACGCACTTACATATTCCGTTTCAAATTCAGAAAAGTCATTAAATAATTTTCCACACTTGCACTCAACATGTCGTTGTGCTGGTTGATGGAGAGAGAAAGAGAGAGAGAGGAGAGAATTTAACTTAAACAGAAACAGATACTTGTAGAGCAAAAGCAATTTCATACAGGGAAACACATAGTGGGAAGGTGAGAGGGAAGAGAAGAAGATGAGAAGCAACTAAAGTATGAAATATGCATATTTCCATGTACATAACACTCACTCACAGGAAGCCACTCAGCCAATGTTGGCTAAGTGGATGTGGGCCAAAAAGGCGTACAAAATGGAATGTTAAAGTTTCTTGGTTTCCAACTCCATCATAAGTGGTAACTCATCCAAAGCTATTTTAATTGATTTTCATTTTCAAGTATCATCAGCCACTTTTCGATACTCACAATTTCCAACAAAACAAAAAAAATATGCGGTGTGAATAATCAAGGAATGAAGCTTACTCAAGCTAATGTAGACACAAAAGGCTATCGTGGCCAAAATGAAGAGCCATCAACATCAATATCATTATTATAATTTTCATTATCATCATGTAGTCCTGGCTCCTGGCGGTTGGCTAGTTGAGTTACCCATCTCTAGAGATCGGAAGAAACGTTTCCGGCTCGATTGCGGCTTATTTGATTTTCATTAGGCATAACTCAATTTGAAGCAAATAAAATGTACTCAGCCGCAGATGAGCAGCTTATACAATAACAACTTACCAACTCTGCAGACTCTCAGAAAATCATGACGATTGAAACGAACGGAAACCAAACATGGGGGAAGGAATAAAGTCAAGCAAGCCCAAAGCCATCCCAAAGTCGAGGTAAGAACTCAGTCATTCATCCCTACATCCCCATCCAGCCACCATTCCGAGCATAAGCAAGTGAAGATGATGAAGTTAAACTACAACCGGCATGAACAATGGTTGGTTCGTGGGTTTGCCAGACTCCGGACTCGCGCTGGGTCTTTCGAATTGAGAAAATCAAGTAAAAGGCAACCTTTTGATTTCACTTCCTGTTAATATTGTCCGGGAAGTATAGTAAGCATGTGGCAGCCAAGAGTAAGAGTTGCATGCAGAGGCAGCTATAAGTTACTTTGTCAGCCGATTAAGGTGATGCCAAGGAATGCTATTGGAATCTCAATTCGGTATCTAATCAGCTTTCTTTTGTATCTGCGTGTGTCTGTCTGTGCCCCTGACACCCTGGGGAGATCATTATCATCGTCGGTTTCGCCTTGATATACAAAAGTTTTTGTACCTTTTTACGTCTTAGCCAGCGTCTCTGGTTCTGCTAAAGTATTTATGAGATACACACACGCACACGGATATTGGCAGCTCTTTTTATTTGTAGGTGGCTAGGCATTTTTCAAGAAAAAGCATAGTTTCTAGGGATTTTCATAATTAAGCATATTAAGCTTACAAAACATAACACTACTAAGGGAACTCTCAAATATAAGTCGAAACAAGCTTTAATAATAATGAGAATGCTTTAATTTCAATTGGCCCTAAAAAGTATGCTATATAATTGATAATAAAAAGGTTTTGTTTATATTATTGGTTTACATTGAACTTAACTTATTTATGTAGAAAAATGTAGAATATGTTTATTCAAGTAATTAATTTAATAATTCATTTCAGTTCGTAAAATTTGGAAAAATTTCTTTACTAAGAGAACTGTTGTCAAATGGGGGACAACAATTAAATTCTTTTCTTTTGCATGCAATTATTGAACGTACCCAATTACAATCTAGCACAACACACTTAAGAAGACACACAGACACAAACAAATATATGTATGTTCATTTCTTATTAGTTATGTTAGGAAAGTGTGCTTATAAACTTTGCACTCTTATGGGGTGCTTTCAATTCCTACGGGTCTTAATTCTCTTTTTGTTCTTTGCCATTTGACTTGTCGTTGTTGTTGTACGCAGTTTTCTTTTGCCTCCAAGACCAGCCAGTGGAGCATCCATTTTATTTCTGCAATACTTCTACCGTATCCTTTGCATGCTTAAGCATACCCTTTTTTGTTGGCAATCCCAAAAACCACTTTTGTTTTGTTTAGCTTTTATTTGAGTTTGCCTCTACCTATGTACCTATACATATATACTAAGGGAGAGGGGGAGGCAGCAGCGTGTTTACCGTCATCTCAGTTTTCAATTTCATTACTTTTTCTCCTGCTGGTTCTCTTACAACTACAACTTTAGTCTACTGATACGTTTTGTATATGTATGTACATATATTGAGAATAAATATAGGTAGGTATATAACTTATGTGTGTGCTTAGTTGTGAGTATCCTTTTGTTTTGTTGTTGTTAACATTGTTTTGTGATACCATCGGCAAATGTTTATTCTTTTATTAAATTTGAAGAGCAAGTTGCTGGTAAAGTTATAATCGGCTTTTACAGGCTAACCATTAATTAAATATTCTACTCCACAAATGAGACGAAGATGAATCTTAAAGATAAAAATCTGTTAAGTGCTGCAATTAAATCAAAACTAAATGCTGCCTTTCCAAAACGATGCTACAGAGAAAGTCGGGACAAGCAGGCTGCCAAAAGGCAAATAAGGCGGCAGGAGACAAAGACATGGTGGCAGGGGCGGGTGTAGAGGCACTTGCACCCGCAAACCATAAAACAAAAGCCCGAACAAAAGCTAATTAAGTTTATGTCACCGGAAATTTGTTTCACCTCAAAAACCTCGAATTGTGTTGAGAGTTTTGTGGGACGGCGGTCTGGGCAGCATGTGGAGAGATAAAATGTACGTGGCCCCGTTCTGGGTGTCACACACAATGAGATGGCATCGAGAGTAGAAGGGGAGTAGGGAGTGGGAATGGATACGAGGTTGTGGGTTGTATATAGGTTTTCGGTTTTTTTTTTTTCTCGAGACAAAAAGGACGCAATGGAGCACGAAGAGAAGTAAAGCGTGTGCACTGAAAAACTTTCAGCTCGAACTTGTACACTCTCATTGGCAATTAATCTGTTTGCTGGTAAAGACAAATGTAATGTGGAGTGAACATTTATTCCATTTACCCTTCGATTGCAATTTACTACTTGCATTCCTCGTTACCGATGCTGCTGCTGCTACTTCTGTTACTTAAGGGCGGTCCCTAAATTGATTAACTTAATTTTCTTTAACCCCCTCCTCTGCCACGAAAACAATGGGAAAATGTTCAAACTTGTGATGTCAACGAGAATTATTAGCAGGATGTGACTGTTAAGTTGATTTACAACCAGTTTGGCTGTCTTCTGTCTTTCTCTAGTTTTTCTATCTCTTGCACGTTTATTTGCTTTTTCTCGTTCTCTATCTCTCTTCGGTCGATTCGTGGGGCTCTTTATGGTCGATTTTTTATGAGGCCTTTGCAACTTTCCAAGTGCAGCGCATACGGAAACGGAAACTTATGCGCCATAGAACCACAGTTTTGGCAATTTTAAGTCTTCAACTTGTTATACCCTGTAAATACATACATAGGTGTATTGGGTACACTAAGAGATTCAAATTGAATAACTTGCCATTATTGAATAATGATTGGATTGGATAGTCTTTCAATTGAATTGGGACAATGTTGGTAAGGATGCTGTCCGGTCCACCTAGCTGTATGGCATTTTTAGGCTATCATCATTCAGTAAAATATTAAGTATACGCATAGTATGCCAGTTATAGCTAGATTATGACAATGTTAGCAATGAGTCTGCTGATATAAAAGTAAATAGTCCAAGCAAAAATGTCTCTCTAGGTTAATGTATCCTCCTCATCTAAGACTGATTTACAGAGTATTTTTCAGTCTAGTTGCCTGTTAGTGAATTCTTTTATTTCTGCACAGTGTCAAACTTTTTGCACCTTGTGCACATTGTCATTTGCTCAATTACATGAGCAAAGCTGCTGCTGCTGCTGCTGCTGTCTCTGTTTGGCTTTGGTGGGCTGGGCTGAGCTTTAAATGGGCGTGGACAAGGACTCACTTGAAGCTCCATTGATGGCATCGGAGCTGGTACCTCTCCAGAGTGCACTTATGTCATCTTCTTCAAATTTTTCCCACTTTTTTATAGCTTAGTTCCTTTTGTTGTTGTTACTTTAGCAAGTTTTCTGTGTTTGCACCTCGATGACAGCCGATGATTCCGCCTGTCACCCGACTAGACTCGATATGGTTGCTGCTGCTGCCTACTACCTCCTGTGCACCTGTGCTAGGTGGTTGTCAACAACTCAAAATGCTTCCGTGCAATCGGTTTTTATAGCTTCCGAACAATTTGATTTGATTCCATTAAAAAAGTTACTCGAGTGATTTCCGTCAACCTTTCACCTCTGAAGTTGCAGCAGCAGCTGCAACAAGGGAGAGGGTATCTCTAAATAATTGTGACATTGGCACGTCAGCATCGCGTTGCATAACATTCTACTGTGTGGCATCATCCTTTGGCCCCGCAATGCTTGTCATTTGCTGGCAGATTGACAAACTTTTGATATATCCGAACGACAGCAAGTGATGAAAACTTATAACTTTTAATGCCAAGCAATTTCAATTGATGACACCGACGATGATAGCAATTACCATAAGGATAAGACATAATGGTTGCATCAGTTTGCATTTTCGCCTCAATGCAAATCCCTTTTACTATTCATAAAATGTCTCTAAAGAGTTGTCGTAAAGTATTCAACGGAGAGTTGTAATTGCAACTACAAAAGTTATTCAACTTTAAAGTCCAGATAAAAAAATGTTACGAGCAGAAACCACAAAAAGAAATAACAAAACAATGGGTTCTGTTTTTTTTTTTTTACTTCATGCACTTGTCTATGACATTTATATTTGTTTGTTTGCAAATCAAAATTTAGGTTAACTACATTTTCCAGACAGAAAGTAAATAAAATTTTCCTACCAAGCTGCCAGTTATTGTCATTTAAAGTTTACAAATGTGCATTTAACACCCCAGACCCCTGAATCAGGGGCAGGGGCAGGGGCAGGGGCATGGGTGAGTGTTGTCAAGTTGTTGAGCTGCTGCAACAATCTGCTCCATGTATAAATAAAAATCGCCAGCAGCAGCTGTCGGACAAAAGGAAAGACGGACACTTGGACAGACGGACGGTTGGTTGGTTGGTTGGATGGATGGATGGATGGAATGGTTGCGGCATTTTGAAGAGCATATGAAAAGTTCGGCTCCCATGTTGTCGCATGGAATTTATGATGAATTTTCCAACTCGACGCATATTGCAGAACATTTTTGGGTCCATTCGGCCTAGGCTTCAACGCCTCCCTCAACGGACCTTGCCCCTTCACCTTCACTTCGTCTCCATCATATACAGTGTGTGTGTGTTTGTGTGTGTGTATGTCGTTGGGATTCGGATTCTGGTAACTGCAACCACAGGCACAGGCAGTCGGATGCCCATCCAGAGAAAACGGGTGGCAGATGTTTGAACGTTTTGCCTTTTTTCTCGGTTTGTGCGTGAAGTTCCATGTCACTTTGCTTGTCCGTTTGTCACTCGTCCATTTGTCGTTGCCATTGTCCGTTGTTCGGCCACATGACGTAGTCGTAGTCCAAAATGCTGATATCCCTGCCGCCTACGGCCTAGTAGTGTAGGTATGTACATATGTATGGAAGAATCCGTTTCTAGTGTTGTTAGCAAATTTTTGAATACGATTTTACATGTGTGAATGGTTTATTGTTGAAATTATTAAGTAGTCAGCAGAATGCCCAAAGGCTTAGAGAACGAAACGAAAATCACAAAACTATCTGCATAGTTTTGTCCACAAAACAAAAATACCTACAATTTCGGTGAATGGATTTTTCATAAGAATTTATGAATCTGCACATTCTTCTGGGTATTAAAGTTAAAACATAAACCAATAATTCTAATAAAAATAGATGCTTCTATAAGAAAACTAAATTACTTTACATAAAAGTTTCTCAACAAATTTTTAAACTATTTGAAGATTTGAACGCTAATAAACAAATAAAAAACAGCAACAACTACAAAACTATTTGAAGATTTGAACGCTTTTAAACAATCAAGTTTGTTTGAAACTATTTACATATATACAAAACTATTTTTCCAGTTAAAACTCAAATCAACTGATTCCTTTTCTGCAATGAAATTTTCAAAAGAATAAATAATTTATTGGAAAACAAATTTGTGAGAACTTTAAAACAATTTGAATATTTACTTCTACTACATTTATGAATATTATCTGTCTATTATTTAATTAATAAGTCCTTTCGCCGCCGAATCAATCCATTTGAAGAAGAATTAAGCAAATATATTTAACTGATTACGTCCATTTTAAACTTGCGAATTTTGGTAATACGAATTAGCGGCTTTTGTGTTCATGACAAGAGAAATATCAATTTTGAAATCAAAGGCCCAGTGCCATCATAACGAATGCAATGGGAATTGTGATATTTCAAGGCCTACAAACACAAGTCTGTGCCATTTTATTTCCATTCATGTTTTGATTTAGGCCAAAATAATAACTGCATTTATCTAATAAAATGGCGGTGATGGGGGCAAAGTTGGGAAAAAAAATATTTGCTCATTTAATAAACGAACTGCTGGCTGTTGGCTATTGACGAAATCGAAATGAAAACCAAGCCGCGGGCAAACAAATCACAAATTGAATTGATTGGCGGGTAAACACGCGCCAGACCGGTGGCCTCGGTCTCCGCCTACGACTCGTCCAAATGAGCCATACAAACAGTCAGAGTACAGTTGGCCAAAAGCAGTCAAAAAATGGCACAAGAAAAAATGAACCAGCAGCCACAAACTTTAATTGAGCGTGAACACGCCAGAAGGCTGCTTTTCCAGTGCGAACTTTAATTTTGATTTTGATAAGAAGCTCGTAATGGAAGTTTCAAATTTGCAATTAGCCAAAAATGAAATGGCCAAGCAAATTGTCAAAGAAAAGGCGAAATTGTTTACAAAGCAATTACAAGTCCAAAGACAGTCAGTGGGAGAAAGGGAAGAGAGCGAGAACTAAACAGAACAATGGCAACAGATTTCCAGCTTGCTGACCTTTGGCCCCGAAGCAGCAATTGTGGACAAGCGATGCCTAATGTCCATGAAGAGTATGGTGGTGGGTGGGGGGTAAGGGTTTGGTCCAGCTGCCGCTGCTGTTGCTAGAAAGATGCTAGAAATTAAGCAGAACGCCAAAAATTGCGTTATCTTAATGAGTTTAAACGTTAATCAGGCAAAGGCAGGCCAAAAAGCAAGCACCAGGCAGCAGGCAGCAACGGGAGAAAGGAAGTGGCCCAGGCGCAACGGAAATGGTGGCCATTCTGTGTCATAGATTCTGATGGCAACAGTTTTGTGGTTGTGTGTGTGTGTGTTTTGGAGAGTCGGCTGCTACGAATTATGCTTAACTTTTCCAACAAAACATCCGAAAAAAACCAAAATCAAAAAACCGCACAGTTGACGCTGTTGCGGCAACGGAAGTCCAAAGTCCAAGCGGATGCATATTAAATTAATAATTTGACCTCATCCTGCAAGCTGCTACTTGCTGGCCCATTGCTCTGTTTGTTGCTTCAACCGAAGGCTAATTTTTGCATCCGCTTAAAAAGATTTGGGTTGGCTGATTGCCACAAGGACAAACATCTTTTGGTCTCGGTCTCTCGCAGTCATGTTGCCTTTATGTTTCGCTTACAGAGAGATAAACAATTAAAAACTTTGGCAATTTGCGGTAATTTGACTTTAACCCATTGCTTATTCCTACGAAGAGGTGAGCCCCAAGTTTCTTACAATTGAGTCATCACGAAGTGACCACCGCACTGTTATCTTATCTCAGCCTGCTTACCTCAACGACCTCAATTAACCGACGGTTCGTCTGTTTTTTGTTGATTTTGCACACGTTATTTCTGTTATCGAAATGACCGAGTGCAAATCTTCTACGCCACAGGCACTTGGCTGGTGGTTAGACCTATAAATACCAAGATAACAATTTGCTCGATTCAATAGTTACAAATCTTCGACAACCAACAACTGTAATATGGTTTGCAAGGGCTGTGGTACCAGTAAGTTGTAATAATTTAATTATAACCTTGGTCGAAATCAAATTATTTCTTTCTAGATTGCAAGTGCAGCGAAAGCAAATGCGGCGACAATTGCTCATGTAGTCAGGACTGCAAATGTGTCTGCAAAACTGGCACCAAGGATCAATGTTGCGCCACTAAGGCCAAATAAAATTTACAATAGATGGAAACCCAATATTTGAAGCGCTTGTACGGGCTTTTAATGAAATGATAATTTAATTAAACATAATTTTCCCTAATTGAAAACGGATAGAATCTATTTCTTCACTCTGTGTGCACAGGCACTAATTGGAAAGAAAATAACGAGAAATGCAATGCACTTAAAGCAAACCCAAATCTAAGTCTAGAACTTTAAGTTGTTTTTACAGTCACCTATTGAATTACACCAGTTTAAAAAGAATAATTCCGTAAAACCGATCAATTTCACCCCAACAATTTTAAACATAAATAGAATTGAATAGAAATGTTTATTACTTTGCATAAGGATTTCACAGATTAAATAATACATTCAAATTTCGATATGCAAAATAGATAGCATGGATGGCAGAATATTTAAATATGAAATTTAGTATGAAAATATGTTAATCTTGAAGTGAATTCCTAACGACCAAGGACCAAAAGAAATACTGTTTTTATTTTATTCACCAAGTGAATGAAATTCAAGCTATAGTAATTTAAGACAAACAATGAAATACAATCTCCCTTAAGATGAAGCAAGCATTTTAAGACAAGAAACATGATATAAATCTTTTTTCCAATGAAATCACTTAAATTAAATCATCACTTTTTGAATACAATATTGAGTTGTTTGCTCAAACTTATGGAAATAGTGAAGTGTTTGATATTTTCTATGGCCCAGGAGAAAAATTCAACTACGAGCCGCTCACTCGATAGTCACAACGAAAAGATCTCAAACGTCAAGATTACAAACAGCTTGACTTAAGACTCTATCCTTTTTATGGAAGTAATAACGAGTCAAATTCTAATAGGCTGCATTTTTGACATAACCGTCCTTGATGAAAGAGTTTGCCGAAATTTTGTGACACTTTGCTGCACTGCATTCTTGAAAATCACAAAAAGTCCTTGATGGTTTTTCACAATTTCCCCACGTTAGCCTGTCTTTGGCAGTCAGATATGATATACGCTTAATTACAATTGCGATCCGCCGGGCAAAAATGAACTATCGCATACATATGTCAGGCAAATATTTGCTAACTGGCAGGACGTGACACTTGGTTTTGGTATCCTAGTGCGTAGAGAATGCCACACATATTAAAGGGTTAGGGCCAAATGCGCAATTATTGCATCAGGCTGAAGCGCGCAAAATTTATGCGGTCTCATTTGGCTGGCAAAGAGAGCTTCTTCTCCTCCTTCCCATTTCCCAACCCGCACACCAAAACTAAACTTGATATTGTGACACTTGTGTGTGTGTGTTATGTGCGTAAAACAATTTTCTGTTGGCCCTGTGTTGTTTTTATGGCCACTGACAATGTGATGGTGGTGGTGATGCCCATTAGAGCGCAATTGTTTAAACAATTAATTAGCGGTGCTCGAGCGTACCACATTTATGCGAACAACAATGAAGATGTTAGACAAAAAAACGGGAATATAAAGTGCTGGCCACTTGCAACTTTGCACAATAGGAGAACAGTGAGAAGAGCTCTACAGAAAGCCCAGATCCTTAATAGGTTGTATTTATGTGTAGAAATGAGAGAGAGAGAAGAGAGAGGGGGAAAAAAACGAGACTTACAATGAAAAGCCATGAAGGAACCAAATGTTTGGTCTCCCCCCGCCTCACAATGTCGGTGTCTGTGGCAAGTCTGCCTCTCTAATTGTCTGTATATAATTTAGGCAAACATTTTTAATTAAGTGCCATGTCCTTCCGCTCATGAACAATGCCTAAATTATAATTCCCTCATTATTCAAGTTGAGATTTACTCGACTTCTGAGTCAACGACTGAAGTTAACTCAGCCTGGTGGTTTCCATTACTTGATCAACAATCAAGCTATTATCTCAACAGCTAGTTGGGTAGGCAAACAAACAGAAACAAACCGCACTTGCAACACTTCAACCCAACACTTTTTGGCAACCAACAGCCACAGTTTAATGAGCCCCCTTCCCGTCCCATGTACTATTTTATTTACTCAGCTCTCATTTTCTGTTTTTTGACTCCGACTCTGTGGTTTATCCACTGCATGACTAAAGCACAAGCAATCCTTATGCAGGATACAATTTGTAGTACAATTTTTAAAGGGCCCAAGCTTAAATACTTAAACTTTTCAAAATATTAACAAAAAAGGGTTCTTTAATTCTTTAAGTTCCGTTTATAGACCTCTTTAGTATTCCTTTAGGCTTGAATCAAAATAGCTTACCACCAAGTGAATGAAATTCAAGCTATAGGTAATTTAAGACAAACAATATGAAATACAATCTCCCTTAAAATGAAATAAGCATTTTAAGGCAAGAAACATGATATATAATCTTTTTTAAAATGTATGTGACAAGCATTTCAATCTAAATGTGAAGACAACCAACCAAGGTCTAAAACCTGTTGACTAGAATGAAATAAAAAGTTGTACACTTTAAACATATATTTCTTGGGTCCTTCTTCGTCGTATATACATATATATTTCTGTTGTCTGTGTCGCACTCGTAACTTTGCTCAACAAAATTACTTGCTTCCGTTTCCGCCTACTCCTTGTTTGTCGTCGCCCACTGATAGATGCCATTATGACCTACACTTGGGCATAAGTTTTCCCTGCCCGGGTATTACGATGGCAAAACGGTGATGACGTTGCTGCCAGCAATTAAAGCCAATTATGCTTAAATAATTGTTTTAAGCAGATTTCTTATGCGACTCTGTTCTTTTTTTTTGTGTTGTATATACTTTTGCTTGAGTTTATTGGGTGGGTTTTTTGTATGGCCGCATTTAACATTACTTGAAGCCGATTTCTATTTATATTCTGGCAATTCGTTAGGGGGTTATGGACACAGGGAGGAGGAGAACCTCGTTAAAATAATTTGTCACAGCATGGTGTTTAATTAAAAAGTTTTAAATGAATGTGTGATGCCATTAAATGAGTCTCTTCCGTCTGGCAATGACCATGCGCCTAGAAAATAATTAACACAACTGCAAAAAACATAAACATACGAATATATATGTAGGTACATATACACAAATATTTATATACCATATAAAAAAAAGAATGGACTTAACAGGGAATCTTTATTTCAGGAGGGAAGCGAAGACATATTAGGTTTCAAAAAGGCTCTGCAAGTTGATAAATGAATGTTTATTGATTGAGAATTTAAAGTGTAAAAAGTAAATTACAAAAATAGTCATTGGAGCACATAAAAAATATAAACATAAGTTGTATAATTTAATTTCATTGAGCAACTTTGATTCTCTCATGACTCTTGTTGTAAATAATTTAATTTCAGTGTGTTTCTATAGGTTTTTGCCATTCCCATATATAGGATTTTAGTATTTAGTATGGGCTATAGAAATTCATTTGCCTCTCCCATAACAAGAGCAGACCATTTTCCTATACAAAATGCAGTACATTTGTATGTATCTACATACAAATGTACGAATGTTCCTTTTGGCTGTTTCTCTTTTGTTGCATGAAATGCAAATTTAAAGCATCAAAGCTTTAAAAATAAAAGCTAAAATAATAATAATTATTTGCATAACTTTTGGTTTAAAAATAGTTAAAAATCTTATTGGTCTTATGAATTGATTTGATTGTTTTTTATGAATTAAAAAGGCTATTAAATCTAGCGTTAGTTCAATGAGTTTCATAAACCCATTTATTTTAGAATGAAAAATAATATTGTCAACATGTTGTATACGTAATTTTTGTGTGCAACATATATTGTATAACTGAATGTGTATATGTATTATATATTCTAGTTGTTGGTTGAGTCCACCCTAAAGAAGAATATATGCATCTTTGTACACAAACCCATATAGATACGACTATGTAGATGCATAGGACAATAAAATTTATTGTTGTAGTTGCAATTGTTGTAATTTGCTATGCATGTGTGTTTGTGTCTCCCACAATGTCCATCAGAGCATTTCATTGTTGAGCCACATAATTAATTGTCGTAGTTTTTCGGGGGCGTGTGTTAAATAATTAGAAAACAAGTTTTTAAGCTATTAATCACATTGTGGCCAGCAATGTCCTCGGGGGAATAGTGGCGAATTTAGTGGCTTACAAAAAGAATGTTGTTCAATTTAATGGTTAAACCTTATCGTCGAAGCGCATTCCCATAGCCATATAATCCTACACACATAAACACACACAATCATATGTATATATAAGACACAATCACACATTATCATCATCAACACCTTATCGGCAACGTCCAACAGTAAATGCAATAATAGCGAAGCCAAGAGATGCCTCTAATATGCTCTGGCTTAAGCCAATTGTAAGCGATGCTAAATCAACAACATAATCCCATAATTTACATAAAATAGATTCAAAAGGCAGGGACACGCATATCAAAAAGGTTCGCTTTGCCCTGGACCATGAGAAGGTCAGGAGGTCGGGTCTAACACAATTTGCCCCACTCAAACATCATTATGGCATAAATTGATGCTCAATCCCCCTTGTTCATTTATGAAAATTTCCCTTTCGTTTGCTCGACGATGCTCTAGGCATTGTCTCTATCTCTTTCTTTTCGTGTGTGTGTGTGTGAAGTACATAAGTTTATGTTTTTCTTTTCGTTCCTTTTTTTGCTACATCATTAGAAGTTGACCTTTTTAATTGCCAAGGTAACTTTAAAGTACCTCGACTTGACTACTAAAGTATTTGCATGAATATACTCTACTTTGAAATTTATCTAATATTACGTTAATTATGTAGTCCTTAAAAGGAAACACAAACAATATTGTACTTTTTTCACTCTTTCAGGCTTAAACTAATTAAGACTAGTCAAAATTTTACCTAAAGTCATTGAAAACATAATATGAATATGATTTAGAGTCTAAGACGGAGTTAGAATATATAATAAGTTGAGTCTTTTATATCTTGATTATATTTTAAATCATAATTAACTACTTATTGATCGTTTTATAAAAGAAGTTTACTATGATTTAAAATGGGTTTTTGTAGAATGCTTTCAAGGGCAGGATAAATTTAATCGATTGCATGAAATATGTTTCGAATCTTCATTCTCTGTTTGATGCATATGTATATCTGTTATATATTCTTTCTAAACTCGAGAAATTTGTTATTGAAATGTAATGTTTAAAAATTTGTTAAACTTTTGTAGTACATTTAAAAGTTATACTAAATATAATTAATTAAACTGTCAATATTTTTTAAGAAAGAATACGCCCCTCCATTCGCAAGGGTATATGGAGTGAAAGACGTGACCAACTTGTCAACGCTTGAAGCATATCCAATTTTGCCACAAATTGCTGTCATTATGATTGCAACAGCAACAAAAGGAGCACTTGAGAAGCGTCAGAGAGAGAGAGAGAGAGAGATAGAGAGAGAGAGGCAGCAGAATAAATAGTCGCTGAGTTATTAGCCAAGCGTGATTGGCATAAATCAATGCCACCCAAATGCAGCTGACTCAGACATCAGGTAAACTGACTGGCCCCTTTCTTTGCTTTTCTTCTATGATGGCAATATTTTTTATTATGGATCCACTTGTAATCCCTTCAAAATCAAGATGGATGCTTTTAATGTGACATTAAATGCTGAAATCGGATAGCATATTGATTCATCTGGCACATTAACATAACCGAAATATATATTTTAGTTATCGTTTGCTTGTTTTTGCGCATTGCAGTCTCGTTTGCTGAATGACACTTTGATTTGCATAAGAGAAGGACGAAGAGAAGGTGGAGGAGGAATACTCTTATACCATTCATTTTGGTTAATTGTATTAGAAGACCAAGAAGTGTTGCCATAGATTCAATAGTATATATATAGATATCATAGAGTATTGAGTATATAAAGTATCCATCGATTTGCTTTTATATGACAAAATGTCTGTCGTGGCACAAAGGATTTAATTAGTTTTTCTTTCATTTGCCATTGAGTGCTGAGTAATTGCTTTTAACTGTTATCAGAGAGAATTTCGGATACGAAAATTGCAAAAAGCCAAATCGTAATGAAAGGAAACACAGTAGTTGCTGCTGGGTGACGAGTGGCCAGCTGGCATCCGTTGGATCTGCGAATGCTTCTCCTAATGAAATACTTGTGTCGTGCGCCTGTCGACATTATTAACAGTTTCCGAACTTTTGAATTCACGAACGTGAATGCGGGGGGTGCAAAAAGAGAGAAAAACAGATTAAATACTGCAATTGCTAGTCAAAGCGGACAGCAACAGGATGAAAATAAAATGTGAAAAGTATGCTAATTTCCATTGAAAGTGTAGGAAAAAGAAACTGAAACAAAAATACATACATACATAGTAGCAGCAGCAGCAACGTCAGCCTCACAAAGGCATCGCGGAAAATGTGTTTAATTCAAATTGTGGCTCAAAAGAAACTACAAGCTGCCATGACCATGGCCAGAAAAGTAAACCCCATCAACATACATACATTCCGAGACAGAGAACAGTGTATAGCGGGTGTTAGTTTATTTGTTTCAAGTTTGTATACCCTTTACAAGAAAATACTAGCCAGTTAGTAAGAGACTGCTAATCTTAGCCTGACAATTATCTCATCTAAAGGGTAGCAGTAAACAAAGAACGAGCAATAGTCTTTGCTGAATATTTGTCAGAGTATCTTAAAATCGGTTGGGTACAACATTTATGTACATAATTTGTTGCTGTTGAGACATCCATGGCGACACAAATCCAATTTATATGCTTTGTGTGCATTTGGTTTGAGTTTCCCATAGTTTTTATTGGCACCACAATTTATATTCACATTTGTCATGGCTTTGTATCCGCTTCGTAGTATATTCATGTGTGAGTTTTTGTAAAACAGTTCTAATTCACAAGTTAAATATGAGTATACATTTACATACAAGAGTGAAGCGTGAAGCTTAAAAAAACTTTAATTTTTAAACTTTTTTTAACCTTCTTTACTAAGCGTTAAAAAACCCTCCGTATGATGCTTAGACTTTATTCAGAACTTCAATAAATACCAATAATTAGAAATTGATATGTAAGAAACATAGTTTTATAACTGTTGGTTTGCTTTAGTGTTATATGTCAAAGCGTAGACATATGTAGTTCGTTGGATTAGGCAGATATAAACATTCATCATTTGCACAAGCTACATACATATCAATATATAGTATGTGTAGAGTTTAAGATGTTCTTAAGGATGTGTAAATCTATGTATCATCAATCTATTTAGATAGTAAATTATGTAAATTTAGAAGTGGAGCAAGTAATTTGAACTGGTTAGCCTAGAATGAGTCTATGGTAACTATGGACTCTTGAGCATCTCGAATCAACTTATGAGCCCTTCAACTAAAAATTCTAAAATCAAAAGGTAATTTCGTTTATCGCCTCATATTTATAGTTTAATTATAAATTTTCAAAGGGTTTTAGAGCCAAATACGAACTTAAATATACTTACTATGACTATTAAATTTCATGAGTAAGCATATCTAAAACAGTTTCTATTGTAAAGAAAAAATAACTCATTTTGTTTTTTAAGGCTTTTATTCTTTTCGTTGCCGTTTGGCAGAGTATTAATCGCATATCAGGTGGGGGAAGGAAAGCGGGATCACTTTAACAGGAAATCCTTTAACCCCGTTACTACAAAGCTACTGACTGGCGCATCAATGCCATCATATCGCATAAATCGAAAGCATGTGGCATACCTTTTCTGTTTTTTATTATTTGTTATTCTTTTTTTTTTTTTTGTTGTCCGTAGTATGGATAAAGTCAATGTAACTTTATTTGTTGTCGCTCGTTGGTTCGTCTGTGCCTTTTGGCTTTGTTGTGCGAAGCTTTTAAAAGTTAATAAATCCTTTTAACTTATTCCATATTTCAATGCCCTTCGTGGCGGCATTGGCGGTTGGTTTTTGCTTTAACCGACAAAAAATAAAAAACGTGAATATCCTTGTTGATCCGTTCGGTTAAGCGAGATTGGCAAAAAAAAAAATGGAATTTGTTGTTGTCGATGTGAAAGGAAAGCAATTCAGATAGTGTTTTTCTAATAATAATAATAGAAAACATAAATATTAGTTAGCTAACTATCTAAGTTGAATACTTGCGCCATTAAAGTTTCTATTAATTTCAATTCCAAAGGCCTACTATCATATATTATATAAACATTTGTATATATTCTATGTGTACATACATATATCATAGCCCATGTCATTGTCTTTCCATTTCTTGAATATGCGCTATTTTCAGTCTCTGCCATCTCCTTTTGATTTGTTGTGGCAGCTCACATTTATATTCCTCGATACATACAAACACATGTATATAGGTATGTCTGTATGTATATATAGAATTCCTTTGCTCCGCGGCCTTTTAACGATTCATTTTTTATAAGAAGGACGACGACGACGACTTACAGTAAGCTCAGTTTCCATCTCTTTGTTACTGAGTGAGTGGGTGGATGGATGGTTGGTTGGTTGGTTGGTTGGGAGGTTAAAGGTCCTTCTCTATCATTCGCCATGTATTTTTATTATTTATTATCCGTTTTAAATCCCAGCTAAAGATCATTATACACATCAGTGAGTCCGATGGTGAGAATCGCAGCTACTTCTGATTTCTGATTTCTTGTTTTCGACGTTTGCCCAGCCTCTGGGCTGCAGTTTTATACATAAGTTCTTCTCTGGGTAGAATGATGGTAGGGTCTTGGCTCTGAGTGGGGTTAGAGGGTCCGGCAGTATGGTGAAATGGTTGGGCTTTTGTGGATGGGAGGGGGAAGCGCACAAGCGCACAAAACGAAGGCAAGGAAAACGATTTAACTGAAAATTGAGGTTGAACTTAATCATAAATCAATGCTAATGATGCTAAAATGCTAGAAAATTTTGCAGGCATGCTGCCGTCTGGCAGCAACGGGATGCCATTTCGAGTGGATATCACATGGCTTGGGTATGGGAGCGGGATGGAGGATGATGATGGCAGGAGTCAAGGATTTGCCGAGCTGGCATTTGCCAAGCCACTGCCATCATGCCCCACGCCCACTTGGCAGATGTCTGCCTGTCATTTATTACAATTGCTTTGACTTTTGTTAGTTTGTTGTCGTTGTTCGCGTTGTTGGTGGGTTTTCTTTCTTTTTTATTTAAGTCTAAGGCCAAGGCATTCTGAATTCTCAATCTGTGTGAGTTTTACTTTGCTAGTAGCCGTGGCATTTATAATCATTTTTGAGATTCAATGTTTGTCACCTACTTTCCCTAGCTATTTCTCATTTGTTATTTGGTTCTGTACGAAACTGTAGCTCTAAACTCAAGTTTTCAGTTCAGAAATCTTAAACAAAAAAAAAAAAAAAAAAAATAAATAAAAACCTTTTGAAATGGCTGCCACGAAGAAGATTCCCAATGTGAAATCAGGTCATCTGGATCGTGATAATCAAGAGTTGCGTCACGAGAAGCTGCCCCACGATGTATGCCGCTTGATCCAGCAGGGACGTTTGGCCAAGGGTCTAAGCCAGAAGGATTTGGCCATCAAGATATGTGAGAAGCCGCACGTGATTAGCGATTATGAATCGGGACGTTGTATACCCAATTATATCATATTGGGTAAAATTGAACGCATCATAGGGATCAAACTGCATGGCAAAGAGCGTGGGCTTCCGCTTCAGACCAATGTGCAGCGCCCCAGGAAGTGAACTACGATAGAAGGACTGGAGGTCAGGATTGTAATTGCAGAACTCAATGCAACCATCAGTCCCTACGAGTTGATTAAATCAAGCAAATGCTCTACAAAACTTTGTGGTTTCTTTTTTATCTGCTCTCTATGTAACAAGAAAGGTATGTAGGGGGATATATCGGTCTTGCCTTTAATATATGCACACATATGTAGATATATCTCTGGCCAAACAATGCTTCAGAATGATAGCTCGTTAAGGTGAGACCATAAACGCAACGCATAATGTGACACCGGAGAATTGCAAAATTCATGAAGGCAATGCAAAATACAGAAAAATGTCTTGGCAAGAGTTAACAGAATTCTGAATGCTCTGAAAACATAGATAGAATAGAGAAGCGTAGCATAAGGGCATACAAAATACTTAGAAATTCAAAAGCATTTTAAGTCATTTATATTTCGATAAAAGTGTTTATGCAAATCTTCTGAAAAGAGACGAGAAATAAACGTAATCGTAAAGCAGAAGCCAAATGTGGATAACCTAAAGCGCATTACAAGGGCATAAGCGGGTGGTAGAGGCAAATGATAAGAAAGGGAAAGGGGAAGGGAAAAAATTGAAATAAATGTATGCAGAAAGGACGTACACACACATTCACGCACATACACATATTGTATGCATAAGTTATGCCTCGTTGGTGGCCAAATTTCTTCTCTTTTTTCACTTTTTTTTTTTTTTTTTTTTGGGCGAGTGATGGCCTCGTTCAGGAAGTGTGTGGTGTGTTGTGCCCTGACCCAGGGCCAACAGTCGCAATGCCAGAAGAATGAAATTTTTTTTTACAAATAGCAAATTGAGTTAGCGACGCCGCCGCCAGAAAAACAACATATAAAGAAAAACTGTTGGGGAAAAATGCGTAAGGTGCGCCGAGTTTGTGGAAATTGCCTTTTTACGAGCGTATTAGCATGTGTGTGTGTGTTTGTAGGTATTTGCATTTGCCTTTGTTGCGTATGTATTTGTGGGTCTCTGTCTCGCGGCTAATGTGTCCCCAGCGATCCCAACCTGTGTGAATGGTTCGGTCTCCCACCTTCTCCAAGCTTCTTCCATGTGCGCTTCATCATCCTGCTGGCTATGTATTCCGCAGATAAATCAATTTACTTTCATTTCATTTGTGTGCATAAATTTGCTGCGTTCGTGTGTGTGTGTGTGGCAGTAAAAATTTTGAAATGATTTTCTAAAACGTCCATAATTCTCTTTTTCTTTATGCTTGATTCAAAAATAAAATAAAATAAAACACAGACTTTTTTAAATTTACTCACGCCCGCAGGTATCCAGGATTCAAAAACAAATTTCGATACCCCGTATTGGTTAGATGGAAAGGGCATTTTTAAAGTGTCTTAAGCTACAGAAAGAACATGATTAAAGATGATGGGATTTCTCCTATTTAATAGGCTTGAATTGCTTTGCACATAAGTACTTTGATTGTCAGTTTTATAAAAGATATAATGGATTTACAACTAGTCTTTGTCTTTTAATAAAAAAAAATTTTTTTTTTTTTTTTTTTTCCCCCCCCATCCTCAGTATAAATAAATAAATAATGGATCAACTTTTCAAAACTAAATGAAAATGAATTAATCTATTAATCTGATACAAAAAAATGGATTTGCTTTTAATCGATAGTCCATGGAAATCAGATTGTTTCATCTAACTTACTCTATCCAACTTAAGCTAAACGGTTTTCCTGAGGTGTTTGAGGTGTAAGACGAAAATAGACAAAGAAAGACAAGTACAGTGAATACTCTAAGATAGGCTACGAGTTTCCGTTCCTTTATATATTGAAGGGTATTGTAATATCTATACACTAAACTAAATTGGCAAAAATATTTGGGTTTGTTGTGTTTTTTTTTTTTTTGCATATTTGCACATAATTATTCAATTTGTGTTTTCAAAGTGCCTCTTACTAACAGCAGTTGGTAAATTGGTAAATTTTTTTTTGTTATTTGCAATGCATTGTTGTTATTGTTAGACCCTCTGTATGGAGTAGGCACCTGCATGTGTGTGTCTGCCATTGAGTAATGACAAGAGCTAACAAAACATTTTCCAATTCATTGAATTTTACAGTTGCCATCCATTGAATGGTTGATATATATAAATATACATATATAAGAACAAGGATAAGGAAATGGCACACTTTATCACGCTCTCTCTAAGTGTATGTGTGTGTGTGTCTGTGACTGTGTGTTATGGGTGTGACGTCAATTTTAGATTTGTCAAATTGTTAAAAAACAAAAATACTAGAGCAGCGCACAGTGATACCAAAATTTTAGGGAATTTGTATGTAAGGTTTGGTCGAGCATAGAAATGAAATTAGATTGACATTTGATACATTTGCTAGAGTTGTTATTGATGTTGTTTTTTTTTTATTTTGCCTACAGCTCAGCCGGCTGTCACCTTAAATCCCTTAACAGAGTCTGTCACCAGCGACACCTGAGGGTATTGCTAAGGATGCGGCACTTACTCACTAACACACACATGGGTTCTCCTGCATCAATCCAAGAAATGCTTCTTGACATGTTTTCGATTTTTGGGATAAACAAAGCAAATCACCAAAGTGAAAAGTGTGCGAAAAACATGAAAAACAATTTAAAATTGACATGTAAATAAGTAAAGTGAAGTGAATTGAAGGCGCGTTGAAAGATTCTTAAAGCGCAAGCAGGCAGGGGCTAAGCGTGACCAGGCAACACATCCTGTAAGTGAAGTAGTTGAGAATCACTGTCATAGGGCAGAGTATTTAAAGTTCTGTAACAGACTAGGCTAATTAGATGTTGCCAGGGCAGCTAATAAGATGCTCGTTCGTTCTGCTCAATCTGTTGACTGAAATGGCCGCAACATGTTTTGCCACTCAAATATTTATGTCCCTCATAAAATATTGAAATACATCATCAGGCACTTTGTCAACACTTTTGCCTCACACACATACACACACACACGTTGAGTTTTTGTCTGACCTTTACACCGCTTTCAGCGGTTGAGGGTCACATCAATCTCCTAGTGAGACCTCCATCTACGGCATGGTAAAACCTCAGCGAAATCCATCAGCAGAATGGAGAGCACTCAAGTTTCACACAAAAAATTCTGACATTTTGACACTTTTGGCCCCAAAAAACTGAACCCAACGGCGAATCTGTAGTTGCAGCTAACATCCGAGGTGATGTTGCAAGGGCAAAGTGTTAGGGCTTAAGCCATTTTTCTTCATTGGCAACGCACTGCAACGCAACCCACCACACTGCACTCTCTTTTCGTTTAGCTTCGTCTTTGATTTATCTGGCAAAAATGTTGCGCTAGTTTATAAATATTTCAAGTGCTTCATGGTAGTTTGCTGCACGTGTGCGGCATTAACAAAAGATGCGTTACGATGCATTTTTAATATGCCGAATTGCTGCTGCATTTTATGCTTTTGGAATACACACACATAAACTAAATTTTTAGGCCAATTAAAATAAAAGTGGCAACATCTTTAAATTGCCATCGACAGAGGGGATGTGTGTGTGTGTGTGGTGTGGGTCCAAGTTTACTTTATGGCCTTAAGTAATTTAAAGCCGCCCACATATGTACAAGTAAATGTGGCCAATATTAACTAACGCACACACGTACTAACTAAATGAAATTCATGGCATATATGCGTGCGTTCTATGCGTGCCTGTGTGAGAGTATGCATGTGTGTGTGTGTGTGTGTGTGTCTGTGTTGGTGTGAAAGCAACATACATGGCATTGTAGGATAGTATCTGCTTGCCTGCTAGCCTGGCCCAAACAGCCACTTTGCTTCAGCAAGTAGTTTTCTCCTTTTCTTTTTTTTTTTAATTTTTGCTACAATTTTTGTGCTTCACTTTTTTTTATTTTGTGACTTTTTTTTTGGTTTGGAATTCCATAGTTGCTGCAGGGCAAATGAGATTTAAAATAGAGACTATGCATTTGCTTTTGTGGTTGTGTGTGTGTGTGTGTGTGTGGCATGGGGCAACTGTTTCTTTCTCTCTCTAGGCAGGTCTGGCTTTTTAGCATATTTTTATTTGTAGCACTTATAAGTGAATAAATGTGCGCATTTAAATGCCATTGCCACTTTTCTACTTTTCCCAGTTATGCCCACTTTTCCTCTCACATAATTCGAAAGTCGTCCTAGTCGTCGTCGTCCAGCCGCTTTGCCATATACCATATCCAAGGCTCAGAGAGACCCAGCCTCATTATGTATGCAGTGGAACATTTTTTTTTTTTTTTTTTCTTTCTTTCCTCACTGCTCAGCATTTTATGCACGTCTTGCCAATTTATAAATCATTTTTGTTTGTCTGTTTGCATTTTGCTTGTGAACGTGGTTGGCTACGTGGCGTATACGTAATGCCTGCACTTGCATATGTTCGTTTTGTATCCTCTTGCCGCACCCATATTCTTCTCTCTATCTCTATAAAATGATTTATTTTAATCATTATGCTAAATGATTTTTCCTTTTTCTTTGTTTTACGCCACATATTTCACTTTTACTGTGCCTCTAAGAAAATTATTTGGCATGCTTTTATTATAATCCACATAGAAGTTAATTATGATGCGGTTTATTTATTTCAGATTTTGAAGAATCAAAAACCCTCAAAACAGAATGTTTCAAGGGAGGGAGGTGCCACCTCCTAAACATTAGGGAAATGGTGATGGTGGTGTGTGCTTTCAATGTTCGTTATTTGATATTTTCGGCAAGCTAAAAGCATTCTCGTGTATTAGTTGTTCCTGCTATTTGATTGAATTGTTCGTTGCTTCATTTATACATTCAGCAACGGCAACGGCAGGCGGACAGGACAGAAAAACAGAACGAACTGTCCGTCTCAACATCAGACCATCAAGAGAGATTCGATTCATGTGCTTGAACCAAAAATTATGTCTCATCCGGCTCATTTTCACAAAACAAATGACCCGCATATGTCCCTCATGGATATATGGGGTGGCAATTCAAGGACACCAAAAATAACACGCAACACTTGAGCCGACACATCTGAATAGATTTCAATCTTGTGTTAATATGAATGGGCACTCGGACAGCATAGCCGAGCACAGCTGTCAGAGATACTCTCCGATATGGTTGGAGAATGGAATGGTATGAATCGGAGTGATGTGGTAAGGCAGGAGGAGAGGAAGGAGGAGAAATACAAGTACGCTTGTTGTCCGCTTGTTAGCCACTGAATTATTTATTAGGCATGTGTTGTTCCTGTTTCTGTTTTGCACTAAGTGTCTGTTTTGGGTTTCGGTCGAGTTTTTTGCCCACTGCACAGTGGCAGTTTGGCAACAAAAGCACAGGGGATGTCTGCCTCCTAAGTTTTTTTTCTTTTGGCAGGTATTTATTTTAATTTGTACACTAAAAGTAACTGAAAAGGTACAATAAGTTACACAGAGTTGTTTACTTTTGCTAAAGTTACCACTATTGTGCTGGAAAAACCTAGATTCTTTTGGAATTCCTATCCAATTCGATTCGAATTCTTTTCTAACCATTGGCCATTTTTCATATAACTGAAGTTACTTAATCCCTTCACTCAAACGATTCAAACTTTTATTTAACTATTAGCAAGTACTAAACAAATGTTTTAGCTCTGATATATGTATACATTAAATACAGAGTTAATAAACTTCTTTTATTTTGCATTTTACTTTGAAACCAAAAAACTATAATTTGCCTCCTAAAACTATAATTGACTTCTTGCAACATCTTTGTTTCTATTTAGTTATAAATTTTTGTTGTGCATTATAAACAAATGAAAGGAAAAATCTTTGTTAGTTGAAATTGATTTAAAGTTTGCAGAGAGACGACTGTGTGTGTCCCCTACAGTAATTAGGCTAGAGATTTGCATAATTTGATTTTTGCTTTTCAGTTCTGCTTTTTTATTGACTTCTTTTTTACCTTTTTTCCAGTTATAGTCAATTCTTCGTCTTCTTTGAATTGGAAAAATTCCCAAAGCTGCTAACAAAAAGAAATCCATTGAGTTTTATCTTATGTTGGCTACATGGATGTTTGTATACCCTGCTAAAATCGTTTAATTGGTATTCGCTTAATTTGCTATAATTCAAAAACCAAATTGATTCTAGTTTTGAATCCCCAAAAGGGTTAATGTTTTTATGAATACTTTTACAAGTGAATTCAAATGTTAAACTGTGTCAAGTAGATACAAAACTTAGGAACAGCACAAGCTACAAAGTTTTGGCAAATAACCAACAAAAAAGTCCCTTGAAAGCCAATAATATAATGGTAATGCTTAAACTTATAGTTTGTCAAAGTAATATTTTTGTCAAGCTCTGCTTAAAAGTAAGCATATCCTTTTTTTTAGAGTATATAGAGGAAGAAATGTGCAAGATTTCATATTTACCAGCTCTCGACTTCTCGAGGCACTCCAGCAGGCACAGGAATGCAATCAATTTGCAAATTTGCGCTACTTTGCCGCGTTTGCGAATGTTCAAGTATTTGGCTCCTTAGTATTGCGTTTTGCTGGTGATGTTGTTGCCGTGGTTGCTGCTGTTATTGTTGTTGTTGCCATCTATTTTATGTTATTTCTGCACTTGGCTGCTTGTCTTGGGCGCATCGAACGTTTGGATAACTGTCTATACTGTCTTGGCTCTGCCTTTGCTTTGTTTCTAATGGAAGTGGTTGGAGTATGTGGAAAGGGAAATATCCTTAGTATGCATATAATATATGTAAAAGGCTTGCCATTCACTGGGGTCATGTTTTCTTTCTTTTTTTTTTTTTTGGCCCCAGAGGTGGTAGAGCAAATGGCTTAGGAATAGTTTTCGCCAATTGAATTGAGGCATCGAAGGACTTTAAGCCATTGCTGATCATTGGTTAACGGGTGAGCAGGCTAAATGAAAAAAGTAGCTTTTAAGCATTTTTTTCTTCATTCCTTTTTACCACTGTCTTTTTTTTTCCAATGTGTAAAATCGACAAATAATGGATGCCTTTTCCTGTAGGTGTGTGTGTGTGTGTATGTGTGTAAGCAATGCGCATTTGAATATCAATTGAATTGAATTCTTTGTGCTGCTTCTGGTGCATATTTCTATGTGGCTGCGGCTTTCTTGGCTTGCCTTCTCTTGGCCATGCCAATATACATTCCCTCAGCGTTATGCAAAGGAATTCGTAATGTGTGTGTAAATGTGCACTCCGCATGGGGGCCGCCCGGCAATAAATTGCAAAAAAAGGATCCGAATAAGCAGAAATGTTGCATATTAGTTTCAGGTCGGGGCGACAGAAAATTTTTCTATAGTCCCAAAACTTTTTCTTCAAAGGAATGCAAAAATATTATAAAACTTATCAGATTTAGATTTCCAATGTCAATGAGTCCAATGACAGAAATTGTTCAATTCAAGTAGATTTCAATTTTTTACCCATTAAATTAATAATAATTTTATAATAATTATCATCTTGTTTTGAAACTGGCATTCCTATCCACAGCAGAAAAAGAAGATACGAGAGTTTGGAATTGCCATAAAATTAACTGACTGTGAGTTACGGATTCGCAAAGTTAAGGCATTTGAGAAATTTGAAGAAAGTTTTTGAAAATCTTTTAAGTCAAACTTCTTGGTTTTCTTTAGCCAAAGGTCAACGGCTGATTTTTGTTTGATTTTTTTGGCCACTTGTGCAATTAAGTCTAAAAGTCTAGATGGATAAAACTCGATGATCTAAAGTCCTTATAAGGATAGGAAAAACGTTTTTTTTAGTCGCAGTTGCTTGTTTTATAAAAAAAATCAAATGTTAAGATAATAAACTGATTTAAAAGCTTGAATAGGGGGATAATTTTTCATTAATTAGTTGGAAGGTGTGTATAGATGTTAGATGAATATACTTATATACATAGGTATGTCTATATTATATAATATAGAATAGGTACATATAAATTATTCCGCTCACTCATCATCAGCATTTTGTGCTGTTATAAACACGTTTTTAATTAAAATTGCAAAAACAGGCAAAACGTAAAAGCAAATAAGAGCAACAAGGCCACAATTCAACCTCCGAATCGACCGTCAAGTGGATATACATGAGTGTGTGTGTGTGTGTTCTATAAAGAAAGAACAACAGCAGGCAAATAGAAAAAGGCAAAAAAAAGGAAAATAGATAGAAAAATATACATGCACGATGTATGATGCCATCCAGCAACATCAATTAGCACAAAATAAAAGGCAATTCCAGCCAGAACAAAAGCAACAGCAACACAGAAGCAGAGCAAACAGACAAAGTCGAGTGTGTGTGGGTACCTACATATATATATGCATACAAAGAGAGGCGCAACAGTTTTAGCAATAAAATGGCAAACACGTAATCATCACTGCCTGATAAATGGGTGAGTGTGTGTGTGTGGGTGTTTGTGGGTGGAATAGGCAACGGGAACCACGGGAACGTTACGCACTTCATCCTCAACATTGTACAATAATAATAAACTGATGTGAATGGCATAAGGCTGGAGAAAAATCAGCCATTCATTCATTCAGCATACATTACGATTCATTAATTTGGCATTCTGACAATGTCTGTCAGCCACCCCATTCAGCCTCAAACACAAACACATATGTGATGGTTACAAATGATCTGAAGGTTATAGAAAATCTAAACAAACAAAAATAAGTAGAAGCCATTTGCCTCAAAAGTTGTTTACAATTTTCAAACTGTTTCCATTGTCAATCTAATAATTTGGCGTATAGGAAACAAGAGCAAAAGAAATTCCACACATGCTTATGCTGCTCTCTCTCTCTCTATCTTCCTCATTTCCTCATACACAGACAACTTCTATCTCTTATGCTTTAGGCCTTCTATCGAAATTCGTAACATTTTAACCCCTCACGTGCCAAAATGAATTGTATGCCAAGAGGACCAGAATGCCATCGAAATTGTCCTCACGTCTAGACATAATTTCTTCAATCATTTATTACCTAATTAAGTGGAAGTATAAATGCCAAACTCAGCCACCTCCCATTCCCCTATCCCTCCTTCCACGCCCATTTCCTTTCCCACAACTAGTTAGCTGAAGTACTAGGTGCTGCCTGGGCGTGGCATTCAACTATGTACTTTGCCTGCCATCAAAAAAAAAAAAAGAAAACCTCTTTAACTTCCTGCTTCTTCCTCGCCCTTTGGCTTAAGCTTTTGTATGTGAATTAACTGGCAAAATTCCAATGATTGACCTTCCTCTTTGTCCATGTGTGTGTGTGTGTGTGTGATCTGGTTCGTTGAAAACTTGCAATGGCGCTATCGCCTTGAGCCCAGTGCCTTTGTCTATGGCTCATCCTTTGTTCTGACATGAAGAGAATACAAAGAAAGCCATTGTGTATAGCAGCACTTGGTTTTTTCATTTTTTTTTTTTGTTTACTGGGCTTGGCTCTTCAGGTTGTCTTTGTTGTTTTCCAATATTTGTCACTGAAGGTTCATTGTGTTTTAATATTGTTTGCATTCCAATATGGATACATGAAGATATGTTCGCATGATCGCTAAGACCCCTACTGAGTGTCTCTGATAAAGTGAACATCATTATTTCGGCCATTCCATGCAAACGAATTGAACAAACAGGGCAATACCATGGATGTGTGTGTATGGCGATAAATGCCTTAGTAATTGTGTCAGGCATTTAAGAAATGCTTAAAGTATGCCATATTTTTTTCCCCCAATGGTTTAGATACTTATCCTTTTAAATTCTCAAAATTTTCAATCCTTTCTAGTTTGCATAAATTTAAAAGTTGAAAAAGTGGAAAACATTCAAGATTCACAAATTACAATACTTACATGAACTTTAAATATAATTTGCCATTTGTTAGTTTTATTTACATTCTATATTTTAATGTGTTCTTTATTTTGGTTTCTTTTTTCATTCATTTCTTTTTTGGTTGCTGCTTGTTATTCCTTTTACAGTGTTTCATTACAAATATGCTATACGACAACACCGCATCACACAATGGGACACTCTGTATTAAAGTTAATCCATGCACCTTAGTTATATATACTCAGTTATAGCATACATATATCTAGCATGTATATATATATATCTCTTATGTATCTATGAATATTACTGTTTAAGTTGCTGTCATTTTCACTGTGTTGTTGCTTTTAACTTGAAGTGTGTACCTTACTTATGTATGTATGTATATTCCTCATGCATAATTTAAGTATATTTTCATTTTCATTTTTATTCATTCTTCATCTTTCTTTGTATTTTCATTTTGTTCTATTTGTGTGCTAGTTTTTTATTTTTATTTTGCTTTTTTGTTCTTGCTGAAATTTTCTCATCATCCTCATTTTGTTTCTTTCTCGTTTGTCGTTTGTTCTAACGCGGTACTTTACATTGTAGCTACGCTTTTTTTTAAATATTTTATTGTTACTTCTGGTGCCGCATTACGAGTGCAGCACTTAAAGTAAGTTAAAGGATTGGGCATTTTTGGTTTTTAGTAAGTGCCATTAAATAATACAACAGGGAAAGAAGGAAAAGATAGCAGTAGATGTGCTGAGATTCAAACTGATAAATACCATATATATATTTGCCTATATGTATAATTCACATCAATAATTCTACTATATATATATTTTATTTAATTCTATTTCCAAACAACGCTAGTTGTAAGAGTTTTCCAATTTTTGTTGTTGTCTTGCATTTGACAGCGGCTGTTGTTCAATTTTGGTATCGGTTCTCGTTCTCGCTTTTTGACTAGCATGTAAATTCGTCTACTAATATTAGCTATAGTGGTGTATTAAGCTGGGTTTCCCATTAGTTTTATACATCATATATATTCATTTTGTGGTTAAAGCGTTGCTTGATCTTATATTTTTTGGGCCTAAGGACTATTAAAGTAGTTTTGCAATGCTTTCTAACATAATTTAATTTAAATATTTCTTTAATCAGGGTATATAAGTGTTTTTGTTTTTGTTTGTTTTGTTTTGTCGATATGCTGCGATTATTTGTAATATGTATATTCATTTTAGGTGTCAACAGTGTTATAATTCGCTAGATATTTGTAATGTGATAGGCATTATGTACATTACATATTTAGTATGCAGCTCTGACTAACTGAAGCGTATGTAGGCAAGGATTTTGCCAATAGGGTTAGAATTTATTCTGGTTTTAGGTATACGTATATGTATATATATTTTATATGTATATGTAACATATCGCTATGTATATGCGTACAAGGAAGACATTTTTTCATGATTGTGACCATTTTCAATATGCGCACATTTACCATTTTACCACACGCAAAAAAGTATGCTACGTTTTTTGCCATGTTTTCTTATTTACTGCTTCTGATGTGTTTTCATACTAACAATACCTTTTCAATAGGTTCAAATGGTCATGCTTATTGTTTAGACTTAAAGTGTTTGTGTCACAGTGTGAATTGTTATTTTTGTTTTCTTTTTTTTTTTTTTTTTTTGTGTATGGTCAGAGCACACTCAATCAATATTCATAGTGTTGATTTACTAGATATTGATTACTAGCAATTGCATTATATCGTTGTGTATATTTCAGTTTATAAAGAAAATTATTTACAAAAGAATTTTGTAGGAGTTTTTCTGGCTTGTTTTTTTTTAGAGTTTTGTATATTTTAGGTGTTCACTTTGATATGTACTGTTAGATTATTTTCATTAATTACATCAATTAAAGTTGTAGATAGTAAAATATATATATACATACATAGGAGCAAATAGAAGTTAGACAAGTGTGAAACCTGGCTAAGAAAGGTCAAAAAGAAAAACTCAAATTGTAGTAATGAGATAGCGGAAGTTTCTTGCATTCCCTTTGAAACAATTCTTCAGGAAATTCGTAATGAAGAGAATAAACCGCCACATTTAAAATGCAAAATGCATAATTAATAATGAAACCGTAATTGTTTTTTCACGCCTCGAATCGAACGACTGAATGCAATTGGGAATGCGGAGGAAGGGGCGTTAAAACTATAAAATAAATTAACAATAACATTTTATACGCCTATAACGAACGAATGAATGAATGGATGGATGTATGTGTACCTATGTATATATGTATGTATGCATGCGTGTTTGTATGTACAATGGAAAAAACGTGGGTCGCATGTGCATGAACCTTTCGGGTATTGTTTGTGTGGAAATAAAGAATAAATACATCGCACTTTCGCACATTCAATTGTAATTATAAATGAAAATTATGAAAAACAATATGGCCATAAAGCATTTACTGTTCACATTTCTCAAACGCAACAGACACAAAGTAAATGCAAACAATGTTAAGGCGGTTAATTCGGCATAATTGAGGCAACCGTAAACTTTATAGAGCTCGAAATTGAGAACAATGAGCGTCTTTCAACCCTTTACGGGTGTGTGTGTGTGTGTGTATGTGGGTATGTGTGTGTTTATGGATATGGAAATCTATATGTATATAGATACAATTATGTATTGTTTATCGTATAAAACACTAGCTACGTGTAGGTCAGTTTCCCTTTTCTTTGTGCCAACTCTCTAAATATATGTATATGTATGTATATACATGCATTATCTTACTTCTACGTATGCATTTATGTATGTATCGTTTTGTTATCTTTGTCATGTTGCTTGTTTCTCTATCATTATCTTTTTACACACTCATTCAAGTATTGTTATTGCTAATAGTATTATTATGTAGACAGCAGTTTCACATTAAAGTACAGATTAAGGTTATCTTCTATATATGTTTAACATACGTATCAAAAACCTAAGACAGCAACATCATTTAAGTTAACAACAAAGCTTTAACACAAACTAGCCCCTAAATGTATACAACATATTTTTCTAAGAGATAGAGAGAGAGAGAGTAGCCATTTATCCACTAACCACTCACTATCCACTATAATCGTATTTATTTTCTTTTTTTTTTTGGGGAGTGTCGCTTACAGTTTCATCTATCCCACATCTTAAACCATCTTAGAAATTAACTAGACATACGTACAATCCTTTAATCATGCGTCTGTCATGTTATTGCGTCCACATTACCCATACGCAGCATAGACGACCACGACGACGACATGGACACGACCATCACAGCAAGGATAAACAGGCACTGACAACTGCTGCCTGGACTGGACGCTGCTGCTGCACTCTTGCTCTCGGGCCAAATAACTTCGACTTCGGACATTTTGAAAATGCTCAACAGTCGGTGGGATTGTAGCTCATTGTGCTCGTTATTGATTTGATAACTGATGGTCTTCAGTATTGAGGTGCATTCATCCTGCAAGTGGTCAGATAAGCAATAATGGATATCGAACAACATAAGGATGGGGTTATTAGTGGATATGATGCACCAAATCTTGACCTGACTTCTCAACTGACCTTCTCTTTGCGCAGCAGCTCAATGTCCTTTAGCTTGCCATCATGCGGCAAACGTGCAGCAATGATGATATTCTCCTCGGTCATATTGAATAGCGTCAGTGTGCATTGGGTCTATGCGGGAATGCAATTAATAAATTGAATGCATTCTTCAATGCAAACTTTTCAACGGCTAGCATCACGGCTAACTTACCTGATTATCAATGTACGTGGTTACATATTGCTGCAAAGCACGCACAGCATCTTGTACACCCAGATTCGTGTGCGGACGGAGCAGAGCCTCATCTGCGGCACTGTAACCCAGCAGCAGAAAGACGCCACCTGACACAAGACACAAGAAAGAAAGGTGGATACATAAATTTCAGCAAATGCAATTTAGTGGCGAACGCACGCAAAACGCATACAAGTGGCAGGACAAGAGGAGCCATGCAACCTTGGCCAGAAGCACACACAGACACCACAATAGTTTGGTGGCAGGACCAAAGGAAGGCTAAAGCACTTGAAAAAAGTGTGCTATAAGAATAGAGATAGCTCGCTTATGGTGCTGTGGCCCTCTTTTTTTTTTTTGTTTTGAACAAAAGCTTCAAAAAATGTATGCATGTTGGTTGAAAATAATTTACCCTAAAATTTGTATTCTTTAAATGGCAAAACTCTATATGGAAATTTGTCTAAGTTGAAGTTACAGTCAACGTTTTTTAGTATCTATCAACTGCAGCGAAATGCCTTGCCATTGCCTGTCACCATCGATAACCGTAAAGAGTTCAACGAGAAACAGAAACGTTCCCAGTCCCCTCTCTGATGCCACAGAAAATTTCGCTTAATGGCAAGTGACGTAGGCAAGGCTATGTAGTTTAGTTACTCACCTGGTAGAAGGTAGTCCCCAAGTGGCGGCTTCATGCAGATGAAGCGCCCCGAATAGCAGAGGCAGCGACCGCGGAACGCCTGATAAGCCGGCGAGGCGTGACTGTAGAATGCCAGGGCGGTGCGGCAGGGTGCGAATGGTACGCAAAGGGCATGGCAGGTGAGTGTCAGCGAGTCGCCGCAGGTGCATAGTTCGCTGCACTCGGCATCGTCCAAAGAGTAGATCTAAAAAGTAAATCCGACACCAAAGAAAACCAGACAAAGACAGAAGCAGAGAAGAAGTGTGAGAAGAGTTAGTGCAAAATAAAGGGTATAGGGTATAAGGGTATACATTATATTACGCATACGCCACGTTGGGGCTAATACTAATTCAGCTCTAATTACATTTGCCACTTGAATTGAAAGTGAACTTTTACCCTCTCATCCCACAGTGTGTGTGTGTGTGTGTGTGTATGGTGTTTGTTTGTTTGCCTGTGTGTGTGTTGTTTGCATTTCTATTTCTCTTTTCACTTGGCTTTTGCCCACTCATCCTTTCTTTCTGGCTTGGGAACGTGCTGACACGTAATCCACACAAACAAAAACAAGCATAACCACCAGATGCAACTTGTTTTTCTGTTGCTAACTACGCGCTCCTATTTTCACTTTTCTCTGGTGTTTTTTGTTTTTTTGCCATAGCATTTGGCTCGACTGTTAGTTATGTAAATGTGTTAAACACCACTTTTTGCACAAATGGAATGCATGTATATAAATACATAAAGTTTTCCACTTGTACTACCAACGAAATAATAACAACAACAAAAAAAAATCCTTTAAAAATTACCACATTCAATTTTGTATACAAATATTTTAATTGTTTGCAATTTCATTTTTCTTTTGTCTTCAGCAGAGATTTCAATCAAATTTTATATACAACAAGTTGAATTGTGATGGTTTTTATGCCCAGTTACCTCTTGGATACTCCCAAAAAAAGTGTTATATTAAAACTGTTTAAAGGGAAAATGTGTAATCTATAGCTTTAGTCTTACTATGAGCTCTCTAAAGTCTTAATTTTAGTTTTTTATTTGAATATATAAACACTTACCCGTTTACTTGTCCCTTCACGTATTAATTGATCCGATTGATATGGCCTTTGAACTACACAATTTCCTAAAATTAAAGTGTTTAAATTGTTAGTACAATCCAAAGTATATACTTATATATAAATAATTTAATATAAATAATTTAATTGCGGTGTATATAAGATTTTGATAGGAGTTATCGGTCGGTTAATTGAATAGATAGATCAAATAGATTCAGCAATGTTTCATCGACAACCTTAAACCTTTTGGCATCCTCACAAAATATTTGAACAAACTAACCCTAAGCAAGAAATGACCTGCTTATACTTCTACTAATATGTATTGACTGTCAGAAACCTTACAGAGCTATTTTGTTAAAGATTTCGTATTTTTAAAAAAACTATAATTCTGCTGTCACAAATGAGAGGGTCATATATTTATATGATTAACAGATTAGTTAATAAAAAGGTTTTTATCTTCATCAATTCCCCCCTTTGTCCTCGGCTTGAACATTTGTAAAAGATAAATCGAAATACCTTAATTTTTTCCTGTTTTTATTTGCAACACACCAAGCCTCTAAATGTGGACACACAGTCCTTTTCACTTTTATTTGCAAGCATGTGGGTCACAATTTCTGTAAAGGATATGCCCTGAAATAACGTTTGCCCCCCTCAAGTAAAGCATTCATCATTTCATCAAAGTCATTACAAGACCTTAGTGTGTGTGCCTTAGTGTAAATCTAACAAAAATTTTTTTATTTTGTTGAAAGAAAAAAAAAAAAATTTAAAAAAATTTTAATTATAATTACTCGACCTCCATCCCCTTCCTTTTTAAAGCAAGTTTAAAGTGTTGAGTTTTTTCCGTTTTGTTTTTATTATTACCTGGAGCTTTAACCTTTTTTGTTCAGTTATTACAATCACTTGCCTAAAAAGTACAAAACTACGCATAAATAATTGAGCACTGTACAATAGTTTTAAATATTGTTTTAAAATGTCCGCCCACCATGGCACGAACAAAATCAATTATAGATGAGACATGCAAGCTGCCTAGATGAATGGTCGACTGAATGGCTGCCTGGCAGCCATTCCAGCAACATTTCATGCAAAATGCAAAACGCAAATGTCCCAAGTGTCTAAATAATTACGAGAGACATGGGCAGGAGAGACGGACTGATGACCACACGGGCGGATGGTTGGTTAGAAGTACGGACGGATGGATGGATGGATGGATGGATGGATGGGCCATCCAACAGACAAACAAACAAACAAACTCATTTACATTTTTAATGATGTTTGTAAACACGTTTCGTCCGCTTGTGTGATAAATGAACAATATCTTTGTGTGTGTGAGATCTATGAGTGTGTATATGTCCTGTGGTTGGAAATTGGGGCTTAGTAAATAACGGAAGTATTATGACAATGCACTGGAGTGATACATTTTGATGAGACATATGTACAAAATTTAATCGGATTTGCCATCCATTGCCATCGAACAAACATAAGTAAGTGAGTTTACGCATTTCGTTGCTGGAAACATTTCACAGACTCACATATGACTCTCTCCCTCTCTCTCGCTCCTTCTGTCTCTCTCTCTCTCTCTGTCTGTCTGTCTCATTTTCGCTTTCGATCTGTGCAGAAGGGCAAAACTATGTAAATTGCCATATGAGCTGTAAACAAACTCATTTCCGGCTGCACACACACACATTGATTCACACATACACATACATACATATGCATACAGATGAGCTGTAACCAATGCGAATCCAGAATTTGAAATGAGCTTTACACAAAATATTGAAATAATAATAATCACACACTGCCCGGCCGCTGAGTTACATTTTCAATTAGCTCACAAAAAACCACATTGACCACATCAATTATGTTTGAAAACTTCAAAATGGATATGCATAACAAAATCAGGGGTAAAGCAAAAAATTAAAATTAGCCCGGTTAATTGTTATTAAGCGTTGAAAAGTTTTAATGAAACTGACCATTTGCGTATGCAAGTTTTGTTAACAAAAAAGTTTGTCCTCAATATTATCACTAATGGCTCATTTGGGTAAGGCGGCAGACGGGGGCATGCTTAAATATAATGCATAAGAGATGTGGCCATTATCCGCACACGTGGCAACTCACATACAAATACATATATCTGTGTGTATGTATGGGATATATATTTAAATATTATTCACTTAAGCTAATCTAGGCCAATCTTTACCACACAACGAATTTGTTTGTCCTAATTCAGTGGACATCAATAGTGATTTTTTTTTTTTTGGAAAGCCATTGGGGCTTTAGCAAATTTAGGATTTAGCAAATTATTCATAGGATTGACTTAAATTCCAGACTTTTTCAAAGAAGATATATAGACATAAGGGAGATATGTTTGAATATATTTTGAGTTACTTATTCCAATGCCCAATGATGCTTGATTTTTTATTTAAATGCATTGTGCTTATTAACTGTTTATTATCCAAAATACATAGAGAAAATTAATTTTATAATAGAAAGAGATTTTATGAATTAAATGGTTAACTATTTTAAGTTAACTCTTGGAAAGCAATTAAAAGTTTAACTGCTGGTTTACATAATTTACAAATGGAAAAATGTAAAGTTACTAATTGGTTTTCGTTTCTATCTTGTAAATATTAGTTGGCTCAGCCAAAATTGGAAATGTTAATGAATTTAACAAGTTTTATGGTGCTTTTGGTAAAAAGACTTTATCTTGTATCGAAATTGTAGAAATACATTTGCCTAAGATGAAGCAAATATGTTGCTTTCAAACAAACAAATGACTCTGAAACTGTCTGCCTGGATCTAAGAAGATATAATTGAGTATAATTGATATTGATAAGATAAAAATATAATTTCAATATGAAATGATAGAAATGTCTGACGAAAACCTCGAATAATATTTTGTGATTGCCAGGTTCAAGACCAAAAACTCCCCTATGAGTTTATATAGCTTTATGGCTGAGCACTATAAATATACTTTGCAAAACTTAAGTGGTTATGTGACCAAGCCAAGTTTCTTGTTTTTAGAAGTTTTAAATAGTTTTTGGAGTTAATTATTTTATAAGTGAATCTTGCACTTGTATTTACTTACTTGGAGCTTGTGTTGTTGTCGTGGTTGCCATTGTTGTGGTTGTTGTGGTTACCGGTTCTGTGATGCTGATGCCCACAAATTCAGTTGTTTCCCTTGGGTCAACAAAAATTACTGGATCATCGAAATCTACACTGCCGCCATTGCCGTTGCCATTGCCATTCGAACGACCCTTTCCGCCATTTTTACGTCGGTTGCCGTTGCCATTTCCATGGCCATGTCCGTTTGTTTCGTGCCCATTGCCGTTGCCATTGCTGTTGCCATTCCCGTTGCCGTTGTGATAATCGTCATTTCCGCCATTTCCGCTCTCATCGTTTCCGCTGTGCAATGGTATCGAGTCGGGTGGATCGAGATAATTGTGTTCGACCGATGCTGGCTCTGATTTTTCCTTTGGCTGTTTGGTTTTACGTTTGCGTTGTTGTCGTCGTCGTTGTTGTTGTTGTTTTTTGTTTTTTTATTCGTGGTTTTTCAATTTTGTTGCACAGTTTTTATTTATTTATTTATTTGCATTTTTGTGTGGTTTTTGCGGTTCATTGTTGCAATCGTTGGCAGTTTGTTGTTATTGTTGTTGTTGTTGTAACATGCAAGCGGAGAAGATGTTAAAGAGACTGAGTGTGATTGTGGATATTTTTGTATATTGGGTTTAATCTTTTTGCTGGAGCAGGTCAGGAATTGATTGCTTTGTCGGTTGGCTAGAACCCAGACGATGAGGTCAGGATATAAGCTTTGGACTCTCGGACTCACCAATGTTGGGGCATATTGTGTGTTGCTTGCGACTTGATTGAGTGCTGATTGGAAAAACGACAGACAGGCAGACAGACGAACGACCGAACGAACAAATGTATGAAAGAGCGGACAGACCAGAATGGATGGATGTATAGCTGGATGGACAAATAGTTGGACAGGTAACGCTGTTCTTGATGCTAGTATGGTAAGGGCAAATGGCTGAGAAACGGTAGGAGAAACATTGAGTGACCACAGTGGAGCAATTAGGATATCCCTTTGCTTTGCTTTACTCTGCTTTATTCGTCACCCATGCCATCTACTTACCGCATTGAAATCCTTGAATATATGCGTTGGTGGCTTTCTTTGGCTTTGCTTTGGCTGTAGGCTTGTTGTCGTAGTTGTTGTTGTTGGCGGTGGCGGTGGTGGTGGAGGCGGCGGGGCTCGTGTTGTGGTAGTTGTTGTTGTTGTTGTAGTGGTTGTCGTAGTTGTTGTAGTCGTGGTAAGAAAGCCCAACTCGGCTAATCGCTTCATATGAAAGTCCTTTTGTGCTTCAACTGCAAATGGCAAAGGGTAAAAAATATGTAAGCGTATTAAGTTCAGTGCATATTTCAACATGAAATTCTTAAAATTCTTACCAACACACGGATTCATCCATAGTAAACGACGCCAGCCAACACATTGGTAGAGATGCTGGGGATCGGTGCCTTGGCAGGCACAGGTAGTCCGCAGCATTGTTCCCAGTATGCCAATCATGGCTGTGCGACAGCCGCTGGGACGTCCGGCACACTTTTTGGTCACACTATCTACGGCGCAGGCCTGCTCGTAATACTCCAGCTTGAGTCTGGCGACAGAGAGAAAAAGAGAGAGAGATAATGATGAGCGTTGTCATAAGACCAAAGCAAGCTACTTTCGGGCTCCCTAGCTCGCAACTCCGAGTTGCATAGTCAGCCCATCATTTGTTTGTCCTTTATGCTGGCTCTTTAGCCTGCGTGTGTTTGTTATGCGCCAGTTAACTGCAGTTGTCCTTGTTGCATATCCTGTTCTATGTGTGTCCTCCTGAGAGTGAGTGTCCCCGTTACCTGCAGTGCAGTGGCATTACATTTTCAACTATGAAACCCACTCACCCACCTCCTCTCTATCGCTTTATCTCTCATGCTTGCTTCTCTCCATTCTAGTCTTTCGTCTGAGATTGATGTCGTCCAATTTATGCTGGAATTACTCCTGGCATTCAACTGCATTTCATGGTCTTGACAATGCTTCTACAACCGCATAACTGTTACAAAATTTACGACTTTCAGTTTATGATATCAACAATGGCAACCTGACAATCTGCCATGCCACAATCTGTGTGAATATTCTGTCAGACCACGACTAATTAACCCAAGTAACTAAGTCAATGACATTCCAATCAGTTGAATAACGAGTTTATCAAAATGAATGTAAGCAATGTTCTACATATACAAGGAATACCTTTAATCGTTTGATTTGTTATTGTTTTCCAGCTGTATCGAATAAATACTAAAGGTTTCGATTTACGAATTCAGTTATTAGTTTGCTTAGACGATTACTGAATTAATTCTTTGTACTGAGAATTGTTGTCATTTTAATCGAGAACTTTCAAAGAAAAATTACACTTCTGTCTGACTCTTACTATTTACACTCACATACATACACTTCCAAATAAATGGCAAATACCAACGGGTTTTTTTTGTAATCAAGTATTTCAAGAGAGGTATGTACATACATACATATATCACCACCTGTCAAATAATAATGACTTAAGACAAAAACCTCAAACTGGTAGGAAAATGAATAATTAGTATTTTTCTAATGCAACATTACCACGATCAGTATAGAACTCTTTGCTATTGCCATTGGAAATGAAGAAGAACGAAAACGAAAGTGGGCAAAAGAGCCCCACGCACTGATACACTCATTTCCAAAAGCGGGAGTTACAGCAATTGCACTCTCTCTTTCTTACACATAGACTAGCTATCTGCATGGGCGTGAGAGAATTGCTGCAATAGTTCGAGAGTGGGGGTTAATTTTTGGCGCGTTCTGATCGAGTGAGAGTAAAAATGAGTGTGTATGAGGGAGAGCTCGCTGCTTTCGCTGCGCTTATAAAAGAAGCTGCAACTAAGGGGAGCGCATCAGCATAAGTGTGAGAGAATTGCTGCAATAGTTCGAGAGTGGAAGTTAATTTTCGGCGCGTTCTGATCGGGTGAGAGTAAAAATGAGTGTGTATGAGGGAGAGCTCGCTGCTTTCGCTGCGCTTATAAAAGAAGCTGCAACTAAGGGGAGCGCATCAGCATAGGTGTGAGAGAATTGCTGCAATAGTTCGAGAGGGGGGGGTTTTTTTTTGGCGCGTTCTGATCGGGTGAGAGTAAAAATGAGTGTGTATGAGGGAGAGCTCGCTGCTTTCGCTGCGCTTATAAAAGAAGCTGCAACTAAGGGGAGCGCATCAGCATAGGTGTGAGAGAATTGCTGCAATAGTTCGAGAGTGGGAGGTTATTTTTGGCGCGTTCTGATCGGGTGAGAGTAAAAATGAGTGTGTATGAGGGAGAGCTCGCTGCTTTCGCTGCGCTTATAAAAAGAAGCTGCAACTAAGGGGAGCGCATCAGGATAGGTGTGAGAGAATTGCTGCAATAGTTCGAGAGTGGAAGTTAATTTTCGGCGCGTTCTGATCGGGTGAGAGTAAAAATGAGTGTGTATGAGGGAGAGCTCGCTGCTTTCGCTGCGCTTATAAAAGAAGCTGCAACTAAGGGGAGCGCATCAGCATAGGTGTGAGAGAATTGCTGCAATAGTTCGAGAGTGGGAGTTAATTTTTGGCGCGTTCTGATCGGGTGAGAGTAAAAATGAGTGTGTATGAGGGAGAGCTCGCTGCTTTCGCTGCGCTTATAAAAGAAGCTGCAACTAAGGGGAGCGCATCAGCATAGGTGTGAGAGAATTGCTGCAATAGTTCGAGAGTGGAAGGTTAATTTTTGGCGCGTTCTGATCGGGTGAGAGTAAAAATGAGTGTGTATGAGGGAGAGCTCGCTGCTTTCGCTGCGCTTATAAAAGAAGCTGCAACTAAGGGGAGCGCATCAGCATAGGTGTGAGAGAATTGCTGCAATAGTTCGAGAGTGGGAGTTAATTTTTGGCGCGTTCTGATCGGGTGAGAGTAAAAATGAGTGTGTATGAGGGAGAGCTCGCTGCTTTCGCTGCGCTTATAAAAGAAGCTGCAACTAAGGGGAGCGCATCAGTGTGAGAGAATTGCAAAATGCAATAGTTCGAGAGTGGGAGTTAATTTTTGGCGCGTTCTGATCGGGTGAGAGTAAAAATGAGTGTGTATGAGGGAGAGCTCGCTGCTTTCGCTGCGCTTATAAAAGAAGCTGCAACTAAGGGGAGCGCATCAGCATAGGTGTGAGAGAATTGCTGCAATAGTTCGAGAGTGAAGAGTTAATTTTTGGCGCGTTCTGATCGGGTGAGAGTAAAAATGAGTGTGTATGAGGGAGAGCTCGCTGCTTTCGCTGCGCTTATAAAAGAAGCTGCAACTAAGGGGAGCGCATCAGCATAGGTGTGAGAGAATTGCTGAATAGCAAGAGTGAAGTTAATTTTGTTTGGGGGGAGAAAAAGAGGAAAAGCTCGAAAAGAAGTGGGGAGGAGTTAATTTTTGTCGCGTTCTGATCGGGTGAGAATAAAAATGAGTGTGTATGAGAGAGAGCTCGCTGCTTTCGCTGCGCTTATAAAAGAAGCTGCAACTAAGGGGACCGCATCAGCATAGGTGTGAGAGAATTGCTGCAATAGTTCGAGAGTGGGAGGTTATTTTTTGTCGCGTTCTGATCGGGTGAGAGTAAAAATGAGTGTGTATGAGGGAGAGCTCGCTGCTTTCGCTGCGCTTATAAAAGAAGCTGCAACTAAGGGGAGCGCATCAGGATAGGTGTGAGAGAATTGCTGCAATAGTTCGAGAGTGGAAGTTAATTTTCGGCGCGTTCTGATCGGGTGAGAGTAAAAATGAGTGTGTATGAGGGAGAGCTCGCTGCTTTCGCTGCGCTTATAAAAGAAGCTGCAACTAAGGGGAGCGCATCAGCATAGGTGTGAGAGAATTGCTGCAATAGTTCGAGAGTGGGAGTTAATTTTTGGCGCGTTCTGATCGGGTGAGAGTAAAAATGAGTGTGTATGAGGGAGAGCTCGCTGCTTTCGCTGCGCTTATAAAAGAAGCTGCAACTAAGGGAGCGCATAAGTGTGAGAGAGTTGCTGTAATAGTTCGAGAGTGGGAGTTAATTTTTGGCGCGTTCTGATCGGGTGAGAGTAAAAATGAGTGTGTATGAGGGAGAGCTCGCTGCTTTCGCTGCGCTTATAAAAGAAGCTGCAACTAAGGGGAGCGCATCAGCATAGGTGTGAGAGAATTGTTGCAATAGTTCGAGAGTGAAAGTTAATTTTTGGCGCGTTCTGATCGGGTGAGAGTAAAAATGAGTGTGTATGAGGGAGAGCTCGCTGCTTTCGCTGCGCTTATAAAAGAAGCTGCAACTAAGGGGAGCGCATCAGCATAGGTGTGGGAGAATTGCTGCAATAGCTCGGGAGTGGGAGTTAATTTTTGTCGCGTTCTGATCGGGTGAGAATAAAAATGAGTGTGTATGAGAGAGAGCTCGCTGCTTTCGCTGCGCTTATAAAAGAAGCTGCAACTAAGGGGACCGCATCAGCATAGGTGTGAGAGAATTGCTGCAATAGTTCGAGAGTGGGAGTTAATTTTTGGCGCGTTCTGATCGGGTGAGAGTAAAAATGAGTGTGTTTGAGGGAGAGCTCGCTGCTTTCGCTGCGCTTATAAGGAAGCTGCAACTAAGGGGACCGCATCAGAGTACGGGTGGTTGTTTTGCTTTGATCGGGCGTCTGCCTTCTTGATTTCGGGTGGCGTAACGAGTAAATTAAAACTGATCATAGGAACTTTGGGTGAGTGAAATATTTCAATTCCCTATACCGTTCTCTTTTTTTGTTTTGTTTATAAACAAGGGACTGTAATTTTTTCAAATCCAAATTTTATTTAACTTATTTCTTTTTAGATGTGTTTAGATGCTCAATTGGATGCTTAAACAGTTATTGCATTCCAAGTATGAGTTTATTTTGTGGCAACTAATAGAACACACAAAGCTGAAAAACGATTTCCTTCTCTTAACAAACTTTTTTCTTTTGCATTGATAGAGTTCTTTTGGGAAACATTGTCGACTTGTGACTTATGCAACGTGCATGCAGCATCATTCGTTCCTGCTTGTTTCACTTCAATGGATTCACCTAGCACCTCCGTTGTGTCGAAAAGCAGCCAGAGAAATGTGTGTTATGTTCTGGATCAACACCCTCCCTCCCCCCAGCCCGCTCACTAGCAAACACATTGAGGCACGTGTTCGCGCACAACACTGCGTATACGTAATAAGTCAACATGAGGTACTCGAAAAGCATACGAGAAAGAGAGAGCTGCCACGTTGCATTCAACTTCTTGGCGCTAGAACCAACCATTCGTTTTGCCTCAACCTTCGCCTCGTGCCTGCCTACAAAATGAGCGTCATTAGTCCAATTTAGTTGTTTACCAAAGCAAGTGCGATTCACTTAAAAGGCAATTAATTTCGCAGCCGCAGTTCACACATACACACACAGACACACACAAAGCTTACACATTCACCCACACATAACTCCAACCACGTACTTTGCGGTCGTTCAGCCGTAACATGACAACAAACATGACCCAAACCCTTCTGCTCGATCCCAACGCCAACATAGCCCATGTATGTATATAAACAAATATGTGTGTTTGTAACTGAATGCATCTTTTGCATGAGAAGCTTGTGGGTTGCATCGTATTTATAACTTAACTTTGTGTTTGACACATTCGCGTGGTCTGGGCCAAAATAACGAGATGGGTATGGGATAAAGTTTGCCTGTCAACTTGAGTACCAAAGTCTGCTTAACTAGTGTCTCTGGTTTAATGAAGAGCCACCCAGAGTGAGAGTAATTTTATGCCCGGCTTGTTTACTTCATGCTACTCCATGGCGGCATTCCAGCGCAGCGTTGTCGTTACTGTTGCTGTTGCTGTGTTGCCGTTGTCAATTTAACGAGTTTTAGCCAAAGTGCCATCAAAGTTGCGGCTGACTTTGCCGTGGCTAAACGTATCTAATTCAATCTTCACACGCGAAATTCAATTGCCGTTTAATTGGATTGCTAGTCGAAAATAACTAAAGCACACAAAACTGAAAAGGTTAGGTTTTCATCTTTCCTTTTCGCAGCAATTCATTGCGTTACGCATATTTTCGTTTCCGCATAGCAGTTAGTTCTGTTAGCAATAGTTATTAAATGCCAAACTTGTTTTTTTTTTTTTTTTTGTTTGGGGGTATGAACTATAGTTTACAAGGGCATATATATTCTGCTTTTAGTCAAATAACACAGGATAGCATTCAAAATACCTGAAGAATTCAATAATATTTGGTTCTATGCTCTGTTTTCAAATCCTTTTATAGCATTTCTATAAATCTCGCGAAAATGGTCTCTTAATGACTACATTCTGAATGTTTAATTAATAAAATATAAAAATCTTTTAAGAGTTCTTTCCTAGTTGCTTGCAGGGTATCAAGAAAACGATGCGGCGACATAAAAGGTAAGTAATCCGTTTTTGTTTTATTTTATTTTGTTTTTTTTTTTTTTTTGCTGTAAATTATGGAGCCTGGTACCCACCTGCAATCGCGATCCTCTTTACAACTGTCGGCAACGACATGGCACGCCGGTGGCGGATGGTAGTAAATGCCATTGGAGCTGGCCGGATTATTGTTATCGGGCGGCCTCTGTGCACATACGGGATGCAGTTTTTCCTGGGCAATCATGCACATATCGTGACGATTGCCGTTTTGCTGCATATTGTTGGTTTTTCTGACCAGGGCGAGACAATCAGAATTTGTGGTTTTGGTTGGTTTGGTTTGGTTCGGTATGGTTTCAGTTTGGGTTTTTGGGCTCGTTTGGGGCGGCTTACTCCTACTGACTGGCCACTTACTTGCATAGACAAAAGGCAATGTCCAGATTGAGGTCCTCGTGTGGCCCTTTGTAAAAGGCTTGCAGCGATGACATGCAGGCGTTGCGATTGCAACGATGCAGCTCGCAATGCATCAACATTGGCTGCAGGGACGTTGAGCAGGACGGATCTTCTCGGCAAGTGTCCAATGCTGTATGACAGGTACTCTGTGGAGTAATAAGTAAAAAGCAAAAGCAAATTGTATGCTGTACTTTGGCACCACCAACGACCGAAAAAAGGAGATTGCTAAAAGCTGATGGAATGAAATGGAAGGCCAGGCCAGGACAGGTGTTATGGGATGGACTGGAAGTGTTGGGCACTTACCTGAAAGTGTTGCTTGATTATTTCCGTTGAGAGGTCAACTTCGACGTCCTGACCACCTGCAGAAAATGTCCAAAAACGTGACCAAGTGTGTGGCATTAGATTTTCAGAATGATGAATTTCCCCCGTTCCAATGAAGTAGTCCAAAAATTGTTGTAGTTTGCAGTTGGTAATCATCATGATGATTGTAGAAAAATTGATTCGAAATTGTTCATTAGTTTTTGAATTGATGCTTTGATTTACATTTACTATTCAAATGCAATTGCTAACTTTGCCTAATTCCCAAGTTCCAATTTACCCACTTTCTCCATTTGGCCTAACCCCCTATGCCCATTCCACACTTAGCACAAATCTGGTTGTTTGAATGTAATATGTTAATTACGGCCATCGGCCAGTATTTAACATTAGTTAAAACTAATTAAAATTTGACAAAAAAAAAAAAACAACATTTGTTTTCTCACGATTGTCACAATTGGCTTTTATGTTTGTTTTGTTTTTTGTCACTTTACTTTCTCTCTCTCGCTCTTAATTAATTTCATTTGAATTTATTTTATTATTATTCTCATTGATTGTTGTTTTAAATATGGCATAAACACAAAACAATTTATACATTCATCGAGCGAGAGTGAAAGAGAGATAGAAGAGTAATGTTTAATGTTTTTAACTGAATGCCGTATCAAAACACTAATTATGATTATGACGCTCTGAGGGCCAATTGAGCATACAACTCAATTACCAGTTGAAAATAATTTAAACTCAACAATTCCATTGAAATATGAATGTTTTGGTCTGGTTAAGGTATTCGTTAGAGCGTGGGGTGGAGAAACAGGCCCAGAGGGAGCCAATGGGAGTCAGTGGATTGGGTTTGGTTGGTTACCTGACCGACATATATCGATTTAATTTTAATTAACCAACTTTTTGTTCGCCATTGAATTTCGATTGGATTCATATATGTATATGCATATATGCAGACTCTTTGCCTCTATCCACACACATCAAATTATTTGGAATAATATCAAATGAAAGAACACAAAATGTAAAACGGAAAATGTAATTAACAAAAAATCAAGAGCAAAATATTCCACAATATCATTGAAACAATTATTGTTATTTTTTTGATTTTTTTTTTTTTATACTGCCTACAACTTGAGCGGGTTTTTGAAGGGAAGGGTAAAATACAAATTGGTCGGGGGCACGTTTGGATATTTTTTTAACGGAGCGGTGGAGGCGGGGATAAAAAGAGGTATAATTAATACTTTCAACTTGAACTTTTTTCTGGGGGTCAGCAGCGGGGTTTAATAAGGGTCTGGCAAAACAGAACTATGTATGATTAATATATTTATTATTTGTTACTAATTAAAGTTAGTTTTAATTAATATTCAATAAAATGTATAGATTTGTCATGAAAAGTTCTACAGCCTACTGATAAAAATGTTTTTCTCTTATGTTTTTATTTATATTATTTGTGTCCGCATAAAGCGACAGCGGGTTTTCTAACATTTTCTGATTTAGTAAAGTGTGTGTGTGTGTGTATGTGTGTGTGTGTGTGGGAGTGTGCACAGTACATAAGTTTTTATGTATGTATGATATGAATGTTTCACAAGTGGCTCGTTACATATTTCATGAATTTTACGAGTCACTGTAAATGTAATTAAATCGTTTTCCTTTTTCTGTTGATGTAGTCTGTTCGTTGGTTTTTCTTTTAAATCAAGTCCAAAAATCTGTCAATGCAAATGAGTAAAATGTTGAACAAGCATATAATTCAATTTTCAATGAAAAGATATACATAAGCTAAACCTAAATTCGAGCAGCTGAAAGGCAACCAAAATGAATAAAAAGGACCAAAATAAAAAAGCTTTTTGATACAATGAATGGGAATGGAGCAAGGGGCGGTAGGGTAGCTTGTTGGGGTAGGGTGACATTTCTGTTCAGTTTGCCAAACACAAAAATGAATTTTGAGTTTGAGTTCAAGTTTCGGTTACGAAATTTCTCAAGTCTTTGAAGTACGAGATTTTATGAATGTGAATACGATTTTTAATGAATTTTTCGTGTTGAATTGAATGTTTTAGTTATCAATTGGAATTAATGGTACAAAAAATATCTTTGCATTGATTAAAATTTAATGTTGAATTCAAAAATGATGTTTATATAAATATGTATATATTTCTTATGTTTTTGAAAACGCTTTGTTGTAGTATATAGTTGTTGTATTTGGTTTTGGATTTTATTATTTTTTTTTTTTTTTGGGGTTTTCGGTTCAAAAAACGGGTGCTTGGAAAAAAATTTGAAAAAAGTGTGCTTGAATTGGAATGTAACAAAATTTGATTGTTTATTCACTTTGAGAAAATTTGTTGATTTTTGTTTTTGTTTAGTTTTGAGCATAAAAATTAAATGAATTTTGTTTTGTTTTTTTTTTTTTTTTTTTTTTTTTTTTTCGGTATTTAATTTTTTGTTTTGTTTTGCTCAGGTAAATAATTAAAAAGTTAGAATAGACAGAACTGGATATGGTTTAAGGTATTAACAATTTGTATACAGATTTCGTTTTAAACAAAATTCATAGTAAAAATATGTTAAACATAAATTTCATTTGTTTTTTCGTAATGAATAAAAGTCGGATAACTTTCCAAAAACAAGTGGCAAGCTACGTACAAAATAATACAAAACAAACAACGAAAAAAATAAACAAAGAGTTTGTTGACAAATTTGTCGTATAAGTATGTATATATAAATGTTTTAGTTGTTTGCTGTACTTGTATTTGTTATTTATATATTTATATATATGTATATGTATATATAGAAATGTATGTATATTAAAAGTTGAGTAAATGCCAAAAAGAAATTATGCACAAAGTTAACGGGGCAGCTCAATGAGCTCCATTATCCTTTCATTCTTTCCTTTTTTTTTGTTTTTAGGTCAATTTTCTGGTTCGCCTTCAACACAAAAATGAAAAAGTAGAACAATAAAATTGCTAAACTGTTGAAAAATTTACCTGCAACATGGGGGGCGGGGGGAGATAAGAGTGTATTTTTTGTTGTTGTAGTTAAAGGGGACGACACAAAACGCGCGGAAATAAAAGAATACGAAAAAAAAAGAAAATTAATTACATTGTAAAAATGTACAACATTTTGGGATCGGACGCGAAAATAAAAAAGCTAATCGAACTAGCGAACCTGGTTGAATATTTGAATTATTTGTTGCTTTTCTTTTGCTGATTATTTATCATTTGATAGCAATGTATGCTGCTCTTTTGTGGTTGTTTGTTTTGTTTTTGTTTTTATTCGCTTATTTATGGAATACGTTCATGCTAATACACGTGTACACATACTTTGATAGTAAACACCGGCATTTCCGTTTCCGTTGGCATGGTTATTGCCGCCATAGCCATAGGCCGTATCAATGATATCGAATGGCTCATTTCCGGCTGCCGCTGCAGCTGCAGCTGCTGCCATATGTCGCTGATGGAAGCCGCTTATATTGAACGGATAGCTGAGTACGCCATTCGATGCCGAACTGGGATAATTATAGGTGCTGCCTGCTGAACTTGAGCCGGACCCCGATCCAGAGACGGAGCCATAACCATAGCCAGGACCGCCCAATGCAATCAATGGCGTATCAATTAACGCCAAATTATCATCGAAGATTCTCTGATGCAATTTCTCGTCCATGCCCAAAATTCTTACTGCAATTTAGGAAGGGGTAGCAAGAATAGAGAGAAGGGGTAGAGTGGTTGAGTTGTAGTTGCTGAATTGTAGTTCATGCTGTAGCTATTCAGTGGCTTGTATTGAGAACATATTTTGTTGCTACTCTTATCATTATTAATTTTATTATTATTATTTTAATAGTTGTAGTTGCTGTTGTTGTGGTTGTTGTTGCGTTTCCAAATCAACTGTTAAACCAATTTCTCTTGTCAATTGCATTATTTGGTTATCTTTCAATAGATTTTTCATGTTAAAGTTCTTCTTGTTGTAGTTTACACACAAAAAAAAAAACCAAAATACAAATAAATATTTAAAAATTAAATGATATTTTGTTATGTTGAATAGAAATTTACTTGGCATACGGCTTGAAAGAAATTGTCTTGCTTCATTTAAAGAACTCAAATATAGTCGAACGACATGTAAAATCAAAAAAAACACTTAAAGTGTTAAAAACGAATGTTTAAAAAATTTGACAAGTTGCCAGGTGCGAAATTTGTTTGTGCAAAAGTATACATAAAAACACATATTAAGCAGGTGCAGTGCATGTCTTTTGAGGTGAATCATCTAAAATTTGAAGTGAAACCGATAAGAATAGTAAATTAAAGCAAAAGCAAAACTTCTTATATAGGTTAATCTCACAATCAGCAGTTGTTCATAGAGATTTTAGGGGTTTATTCAAAACATATTACGTATACGCCGCGTGTGTTTGGCAAGTTAAGAAAATGCTTTGTTTAAATTGCTAATTCCTTTGAATAAAGTTAATGATTTTTCATTTGATTCTACAATTAGTTTAGTTTCAGTAAAAAATGTGAAGAACTAACAGCACAGAAGTAAGTTTATTAAAGGTAAAGAATATGAAGAAATCATATGGATTTGGCCAAGTTTATTTACCTGACTAAGTTGAAAACAATTTTGTGGAAAATTTGTTAAAGGTTTCTTTTGGCATTTTAAGAGTTTGAGCAATTTTTAAACACTATTAAATTGTTAACAGAAGGACAAAATCGTTTCACGTCACTTTTCGATTACCTCTGTTTTTGTTGTTGCTATCAATAAACACAAACCAAACAGAGACATTCGAATGAGACGGATAGATGATGGTAGGGTAGGTGAGTGGGTGGTTGGTTGGTTGGCTGCGTCTGTCAAATGTCATGCGCTGATAGAGCGAGCAAATGGCAAAACGATTTGACGACAGCAAGTCGAAGAACGTTTTCAGCGACACAGAAGGAGACAACATTTGCTTATCTCGCCAAGAGCACGCCAAAAGTGCGCTTCATTTGAGGTGACTGGCAAAGCTGCCAAAAGGATATGGGATATGGCTCCCTCAGACACAACGGTTAGGCGGTCAACTGCTGGCGCTAAATGGCTGGGATTTGCCATGAGACGTGAGTGCGTCTGTCTTTATGTATCTCGTTCTGTTTTGTATGTACGCATGTGTGTGTGTGTGTGTGTGTGCGATTTGTATTTATGTTTGTGAGCAAATATTTGCAAAGCAAACAAGCAAAGGAAAGACGTTGGAAGTTTGTTGTCTCTTCTGTTCGGAGGGAGAATCAGTTGTGAGGAATGGGATTAGCGATGTTTTGTTAACAGTTATCGCACTTGTAAGCTGTTCTTGTCGTTGAGTGGATTCTGTGCTGTCATGGCATATGCCATCTAATTGTTCCTTATGCGCAATCTTTGTATTTTAATACAGGGCCATTTTATGGCCAGTGCAATTCCTGATATTACCCTTAAATGGATGCTGGAAATGGATCGAATGGTGTGGAAAATAGCATTAAAGAAAATTTATACCACTGTCTGGCCACATTAATTGTAATTTCATGACCAGACATCGAAAATGGCGAGCGCGGAAATTTAAACAAACTCATAAAGAAACTGAAATAAATTTCACAAGGTGCAATAATTTCAAAATTACATTGCACTAGTGCAATAGTGAGACAGAGAGAAAGAGAAGAGAGAGTGTGTGTGTAAGTGAATGTATGTGTATGCAGCTGGGTCTGGCCTGGGAATCGGGTTACGACAACCATATCAAATAGCCCAAGCGCCCATTGTGGTTTTCATGCCCTAATTGGGAAGCATGTAAACAGATGCAATACAATACACACACACACACACACACACACACACACCTCAGACATGTGAAGAGAAGGAGGTGTGACATGCATAGTAAGGGAGTTTGTTGCATCAACAACGCTGCCTGCAACTTCAAAGTGGATTGTATAATATTATGGAAATATTTATTACACGCAAACACCCGACAAACTATCTATGGCTATCATGTATGCATATATACAAGACAAGTGTGTGAGTGAGTGTGTGTGTGTGTGTGATACATATACATAAACCCAGGCGAGTATACATACATTTATGGGCAATGGAAACGGCGTGTTCGCGCATTGCTGACAAATCGCTTTATTTGCTTTTTAGTTGTGCTTAATTAAATTTTCAAATTGAACGCTTAGATTAATTTTTATGCACCATATACACATGCCAAACCAAAGAATGGAGACAGTGGCGTGCGCTTTTAGCAAGGATGAGGGGGTTTCCTAACACTATTAACCATACTTTGTCATACCAAAAAAAAAAAAAAAAATTAATAAATTTGTTTTAACCTACTGTAAGCCACTTGTTTGTCAATATATTTAAAACTCAAATTGAAATTGGCTCGATAGAATTCTATTAACTAATGAACCTCAACTTCAGAAGCATTTGTCAATAAGTCTAAAAATAAGATAGCTAAGATCAGTTAAAATCTTCTTATGTTTCCTTACTAAAATTTATCTATAGTATTCTTATTTAGTTAAAGTGCCCCCTTTAACTGTGCGCAACTGATTTATATTTTAGTTGATTTTCGCTATAATAAAATGGCACTGACATTTGCTGAAATTTCAAACCCTCTGGGTTATTGAAAATATTTATGCTCTGAGTTTTGAGAAATCCAATCAGTAATAAAAACACAGATATGTACATACATATGAAAAATTGTTGATATCCAACGAAAATGAGAGATTGAGAGAGCTTCTACTTACGTACATATATCTATGTATGTATTTATATTGTTTCGCAAAAGCCTAAAGCTGATTACATAGTATAATATATTGTCATAATTTTTAATGGTTGCTATTTGCCATTGTCCTTGATGATGTTAATTTACTGCCCTACTACAAAAAAAAAAGAACTAAATAAGTCAAGTGTAAACAAATGGGTCGATATCGATGTGTGCGTGTGTTTGTGATGCGTGTGACATGCATAAATATTTCGCTAATATTTACAACAACTGCAATGGCAGTCCCACAGCTGTGCTAAATTTGATTGAACTGCAACAACAATAGAAGGGCATCTGCTGCCGGACGTCACAAAGGCAGGTCGCAAAATTTATAACTTTTGGCTAAAAAGCAGATTGCCAAGCGATGCATTTTACCAACAACAATAACAAAGCGTCTATCGACGATGCCGATGATGATGATGATGATGAAGCTCATGATCATGTTGATGTCATTGAAAGGCAAGCGAATTTGTGGCAATAAATAATAACAAAAAAAAAGTGTGCAAAACTCATGACAATCAAAATGCCAAACAATCGAGATCGAGTGTCGGTTGGCAGCAAACAAAACGAGATGCCAGATGAGACTTTTGGACCATTAACTTGCCAAGTATTGCAAGTGGATATGTACATAAGTGTATGTGGATTTCAGTGTTGGTAAATAAGCTGCATATCCCGAATGTGTTTATATGTCTGTATGTAAAATCGAAATTTATTATAATATATTTTAGAATGCCAACAAAACGAAAAAGCCAGTTAGATGCGAATTGTGCTCAATTTTGTTTGTTTGTTGAATGGAGTGAATGAAGGGGAACTCGGCAATTCCATGGAATGGATTAGAATGGTTGGACGGGGCGGGGGGAGTCTAAAGCAAAATGCTTATTTATGGGTCTTGTGTGCATTCCATTGGAGAGTGCAAGTGTCTATGTCAGAGTGTGTGTGTGTGTGTTTGTGTGCATTAGTTTAACTGCAAGTGATTGCCATGGCAGATAGCTAATGCCATGAAACGAGCTGCAAACAACAAAGTAGACAACAATGGCGTTACAGCATGTTGGTTACCCTGGCCGCCATTTGCTGCTTCATTTTGTTTGCTTTACGCTGCGCTCGCTCCTCTTGGCTTGTGTTTGTCTAATATACTTGATCCATACAAGGAGGGTGCACGGAGGTGATGCATGTGCATTGTGTCTGAGTGTGTGTGGCGTGCCTTTTGGTGCAGTGCTGCAATGTGCCCTTAAATTCATCTACCTCGTTTGATACTTACTCACGCAAGTTGTTTAATTTATGGCCTGACCCCTTCTTTCATTGCTCATAACAATGCATAAATAATTGGCGATTGTGAGTCTGTGCTATGTACTAAAAATCACAGTCACATATCTCCCATTTTATCTTATTGCAAGGGAATTTGTAGTTTTGCCAGCAACTGATTTAAAAGACCAAGTCATCTAAATTACTATTCATTCTTTCCTTTATTTCCTAATTGATTTTACCAAAAATTTCCAAAAATATACATATTCAAATAAATTAAATTAAAAATTCGGCGTTTTATTTTTTGTTAGAATACTGAACTAAAAAGCTTGGTAAACGATTTTGTATTTGTTGAATATGGTTAAGGAATCTATCTTTATTTTTTGAGCAATATTTAAATAGTAAAACAATCTAAAGAAAATTATGAAATATGTTGTCAAACTAAATGATAAAATATATAAAAAATGTAGTGAATATAGTCTTCATTACAAAAAAAAGGCATGAAAATAGTTTCAAATGACTCTACCTATTGCATTTAGTTTCGCTTAACTTTCGCCTTCCCATTAAGAATTCTTTAAGCAATCCCATTCTTATTTATTTTATGTCTAATGATAGTCATCTGAGAGTATTAGAATTTATCAAAATTAAAACTTATCAACTATCGAATATATACGAATATAGAGTAAAGCAAAATCGTAGACTTTTAGATAGATGAATGCATTGATTGTCATCTGAGATGATATGACAAAGATATACAATATGCATAAATATTTGAACTATCAAACTAGCCTGTCTAAACCATGTATATTTTCAGGCATTCAATTCGGTTTAAATCAAGTGTAAAGAGTTTGAGGAATCACTTACCTCTTTCGTCCATGTCCATGGTGGGTCCTGTGTAGGTGCGGTGGGTAATATCGCTGCCGGTGATCAAATCACCGAGTAATGTGCTTTTGTGCGTTTTAGTGCCAGTGCTAAATAAATTTTCCAATACAATATTAAGTGCATATTACGATTGAGTGCATATGTGAAAAAGAGAAACAGAGAGTGCAGATAATTAGATTAATAAACACACACAAACACACACAATTAGTAATTATGTGTGTTTGTTTGTTTATGTTTGTAAGTGCAAGTGCATTGTTTGTTTGCATAAGATGCATTTTGTAAATTACACAACTTTTGTTTTGTTTATTTAAAAGGGGGAAATGGCTAAAATTTGGCCCCTAATCGGCTTAAGGCATTACGGGCAACATACATATGTATGTAAACAGGGCAATTACCACTACATATTAAGACAGACTGAGGATTTTGCAGCTAACTAGTTGACTTTTCACTTCCGTTCCACAAATGACAGCGACAAGAAGATGCAAACTATATTTGCTGATGCTACTGCTATAGCTTCTGGCATTATAAATTAATTTCACTGGGACAGGCCAGTGACAGGGAGAGAATGAAAGATAGTGAGAGGCAGAGAGAGAGAGCTAAAGGAGACAGCAATACATGAATATTTATTAAGTTGAAATGCATTAAAATCAGATTATATAAATGCTCTACAAGTGGCCCAGGGAATGGCCCAAAGTGTATTGTAGGAGAAAATAAATCGCTTGTCTATTTGCTGTTGCCAACTGCTGATGCCTAATGTTGTTGTTGCTGTTGTTGATTTGCTCAACTCCTGTGTTAGACTTATTCATTAGTTGGCTCTTTAACCGGAAATTGTGGCATACCAGAAGTGAGTCAATTATTTTAAAAGCTTTTTGCATAAAGTTTTCAGCTTGAGTTTTAAGTTTGAGTTAATGAAAGTCTGGATGGGTAGGTAGATGGATAACTCTTTGTCTGTGTGTGTGTGTGTGAAAACTTTGTTAAAAGTTCAAGTGCTGCCAGTAGAAGATGAAGCCAACTAAAGCCTTAAGCCTAATCAAGCCAAGTTTTTAAACTCGACCTGGCCGAGTTCAACTCTATTGCATACTTAGGAGCGCTGGGAATTGTGGGTAGGGGGTGCCACGGTCGATGCCATCAAATGCTCATGCTCGTGCTCGCCATGCGCATAATAGGTATGTGTATGCTGGTGGTTATGCTGATGCGGTCCTGCATCAACGACCACGACCACATCATCGACAACGCCCCCGCGTTCCAAGTCATCTGTATGCGTTTGCTTCTTGTGATGCGGGCTGGCCACCTCAACAACGACATCATCATCCTCCGAGGTATGCGGACTATGCGAGGCCAGTACCAATGGATTATTAATACCCCACGAGGGTGGATGCAGGTAATGCGGGTAATTTGAATAAATTTCCGCTCGTATGCGGTCATCATAGTCATCATCATCATCGTCATCATCATCTGCATCTTCGTCATCCTTTTCGGCCTCGTTCTCCTCAACATTTTCTGCAGCCGCCACATTGTTGGGCTCATCGTGGTACTCAATGTTGTTGGACAGCATAATGGCCGTGGTATTCTTCTGTTTCTGCTTCGGTTTCAACTTTGGTTTTGTTTTCTGCTTTTGTTTCAATTTGGGCAAACCATTGGGGAAAAAATATTAGTCTATCTGCAAAGAGTGAAATGAGACCAGGAGCGGGACGAAGGAGAGGAGCATGCATGTATGGTGGTGGTGCAGATATTGGAGTGAAGAAGAAAAAAAAAGAACAGTTTAGTGCCGAAGAGGTGCAAATTGTTGCTATGTATATGGTAAAGAACAGTGTATGTGCGTAACATTTAATTAGTGCAATTAGTGGACGCAAGTGCAGATACCCTGGGGTTAGCATGTGTGTCTATATTTGTGTGTGTGTGGTGTGGGTGTGTATGTAGGAGTGTTTGTGTGGGAGAGGGATTTTGTTGTTATTGTTTTTTAGCATGGAAACCCGAAGCGTTTCAAACCGACTGAGCGCTAATAGAACCAAAACCCACTTAATATGTAACCTAACTGTGAGATAAATATAGATAGAGTACAGTGTGTTAGAGAGTTAGAATTAGAAAGCATTGGATAGAGTTAGAGAGAGCTAGACAGCGAGATAGAGTTAGTTAGTACAGATTGGGTATTTGGTTTATTGTTTAATCTTTGAAAGTGTGGGCAGTGCAATTTCAATGTCAATCTAAAGCACAAACTCATTTGGGTGGCAGATTACTTAGCTTTGGTGACATTGGCCTACTACCTTAAACGCTAATACATTTTATATTGCTTATATTTTTTTTGTTATGTGAATGGGTCTACAACATACTTGGATAGTTTGTTGATAGTGAGCGAGAGAGTTAGATAGAGATATGTATATAAAGAGATAGAGAGAGAGAGAGACAGAGCGGTGACAGTAAACACTTTAGCTTTTGATTTACATATAATTGGTATATTAGATACGAATAGGTAATTGGTGGTGATTGTTACGATACTGAGCATAGCTAATAGATATATTCATATAGATATATATATATATATATGTATGTAATTATATGTTAGATATAGAGGCATATCGATTATAGTTTACTGATCGCAAAACATGGGAATTCTCAATAATTTTTTTGGTTGTTGGGTTTATTTTTTGTAGGTAAATTTTTGTCTAGTTTTTTGATGCAGAAGCGTGCGATTTTATTTTGTCATATTTTTTTTAGGTTACTTAAATTGTTAGGCTAGTTTCAGTTTTTGTTTTTTTTTTTTTTTTTTGGTTGAGCGTTTTACAAATTACTAAACCAAAAGAGTACGAAAATCAGAATTTAAAGATATCAACACAAAGAAAAAGAAACTTCAGATAGGATAGATAAGAATTTATCAAGTTGAAGAGACATAAGAATTTAAGAAACTCAATTTAAAATAATAAACCAAGAATTTACACAATATTTTCGACAAATTTGTGTAGTTATTAGACGCGTTCAAATAGATTTTAAAGTTAAAAATAGAAGTAAACGGTGTTGCTGCTTGTTTTTCTTGATTATGTTGATTGATGGTAGCTGTTTTTATTTTTTTTGTGTTTTGGTTGTTTCTCTTTTGTGTTTCTCTGTTGGTCTTGAGGTTCTTGTTGTTGTTGTTGTTATTGCTGACATTCGATCACTTGACGAAACTTACCCACACACGGATTGTGATTAACAATATTAAATATACGATCACAGCGTTTTTTCATATGATTATTTGGACAGATACAACCAAACATGGGCGAGAGCCGTAAGTTAGTCCAAGAATCATGGCAGGCATCTCTGAAAAAAGTAAAAGTATTACATTAAATTAGCAAAAGAAATCAACTAAAAATTAATTCCACTACAAAAAATTTTAAGCAAAGCTAATTGAATACACAAAATGCAAAGGTTTTGTAGGCCCTTATACCCCCACAGTAGGTTCTACCCTCAATTCAACTTGCCACTCACTTCCCATGCCATGGGATGACTTCCGTTTTGGCGCAAGCAAACTTTCCAATTGGCAATTACATCAAAAATGCATACATACGGCATTGCAATTAATATTTTATCGCAGTTCTGGTCGACTCCTTTATTCTTCCGTGAGCGTGTGTGCATAGTCGGATGCGTGTTGAAAGTTTTTTGGCGGCGATATAGAAACTTAAACTCGACTTTGCCAAACCTCTAGCACTAACCTACACCACCAGCAACAGCTCCACCATCACCATCACCGCAGAAAGTCATTTCGAGTTATTAAAACATTCAGAACGTTTGTATTCGAGTGTATCGACCCGACTACCACGCAAGCAACTGGGACATCAGCGTCAGTAAGGATATGTGAAGGCTGCAGGAAGCGTACGAAAAGACGCCAACAAGACAGGAAGTTTCATTCCACCAGCAATACACCTGTGTGTGTGTGTTGTGTTTTTTCTGCCAATAAAATCGAATATCGAAATTGAATGTTGCGCCTCAGTGTGTTCTTGTGCTTGTGCGTGTGGCAAATAGGGCAGGTGGGGCATGGACACGGACACGGAGTACCACACAGGTAAAAACTGTTTGGCAATGCAATTTCCAATTGCCGTTAACTGTTATGTGTGGCAAAAGCCAAATCAATTTTCTTATTAAGCCCAATGCGGTTTAATTGATTTTCATTTGCTGCTCCTGTCCTTATTATTTTACTTCTTTCTTTCTTATGCTCTCAACTCTTTTAATTAGACGAGTTTAAAACTTGTTGTTAAAATTAATACTAATACTAATGATGCTCACCTGTTTTCCATTTTGCATTTATTGTCGCGCACTTTACAATGGGTTTTGAAATCCTCGAAAAGTTTTAGACATTTGCGTTCCTGTTGACACACGGAAAGGGCATGATTACAGGTGGGTAACGCATCTATTGGATACGGATCCTTTTCGGCTGTAAAAAAACATTACCAAAAAATGGTTAATTTAATTCTTTTGAGTTTTGAGATTATATTACTTACCCTTTTTGAGGACAAATCCGCAGGGATGATCGAAGAGAAAGTCGCGAAAATGATTGCAATCGGGATCCATGCCAGGCTCTTTGCACAGGCAAGTTGGTCGAAAGAATTGAAAGGCCTGAAGTGTGCGCAAGGCTGCCTGACACTTTGTTACCGTCACTGTGCTGCAGGACACTGCAAAATGATGAAGGAAAAAAAGAAAAACAAAGTGTTGAGGAACTGACTGGCTGGTTGTGTTATGCTTAATGATCTATAAACGGCAGCAATGCTTAAACTTTGACATTTTGCTTGTCCCAAATACTACTGAAACTCACATCGATTACCAAAGTTGTGGCCCTTGACAGTTGTTATAAATGGCAGCCAGACAACGACAACGACAACGATATCCACAATGGACATTGGTAGCTACCAACTACGAACTATAAAGCAGACACATGTCATAATAAGAGCCTGGACACACCAACAACAACAACACTGACACCAACAACTACATGTATGAATAATTGAGTCTTCCAAACAAAATGGTCGATTTAAGCGGCCAATGAAGCGAATCATGGGCTACACAGAAACGATGACTACGATAACGCAACAACAACAACAACGATGACGACGACGAGTTCCGATAATATTTTATAACATAATAAATTATGTTTCATTTCGCAAATACACACACACACTCCCCACACCGATTCATGTGTGACAGCTTATTGGAGCATATGACAACCAAACTACTACAACACAAAAGGCAAACATCTGTTGGCCATCTATTGTCCTCTTGGCCATAAAACATAAGCCCTACTAATAAACTCCACACAGACACGCTCACACTCACACACATAACACACACAAAACTCGGCTCGTCATAAGCCGTAAAATCGCCAAAAAGCAAAGCAAACACACACAGAAACTGGACAATGGAGGTCATGTGGTGATGGTGAAGGGTGAGACAAAACGGTTGGCCACACCAACCCAAAACCAACACCAACAACAACACCACACATGTTGTTCACGTCACTCATACGACCCATTGAACGAAAACGAACCGACCCCTAGCCCGGACATGATTATTTGCTAGTTGAACATAAAGTTGCTTCCGTCTACGCAACAAGTGACATTTTTCACAGGCATTCATCATTTTTATGCCACTCGGACACAGTTTTTGGTTGTTTTTTTAGGCCAGGTTTTTGGGTTATGGTTTACGATTATGTTTCTGCTTTCTTTTTTCCTTCTCCCCATTACATATATGTGTAATCTACCCTCATCGTGTAATAGAGCATATTAAATTTGTCATCATATGGGTAATTGATAGATGCATTTGAAATTCTATAAATTAAGTGTAATTGCTTACATTTAAAAACAATTTAAATATTAAACAAATTAAGAACATTCTACAATTGCCTAAAAGTTGTTTAAAATCACTTGTTGTGTCCATGAAATAGATAAAATTAATTTATAGTTTTAATTGCTAAGCAGCATAAATAGTTATAATGGTAAAGAACTAGTCATTTGCTTTTAGATTAGATCTTTCGCCTAGAAATCTTTGTATACTTCTTTACTTTCAGCAAAAGAAAGAATTTCGCCGACGGAATTAGATATATAATATAGATATTTTAGATAGAAAATACCTTATAAATTATTCTGTACATTTACTTTAAGTACGAGGTAACTCATAGTCGGAGCCTGTAGCCCTTGTGAGGCAATTTCTATTATGGATCGTGATCTCAATTATGTCACTCTCATTGGCATCCATGAAAAAAAGCCTTTCCCCTGTGTGAATTTTGTCTTTATCCAGTCTAGTCCTTTTTGAAGTTCTAGTGCATTTAGGTTTCTGACTCTGATTTTCTCATCGCCTGATAGTTGGTCATAAAAAAAAGCCAAGGCAAGTGGTTTTTATGCTTCGTCGCCATTCAACTGACGCCATTTGTTGTTTTGTTGTTGTTATTGTTGTTGCTGGTGCTGCTGCCTTTTCTGCCATTGCCCTTGGCTTTTACTGTTATTGTTAAGTCCTCAATTCGTTTTTATTCGAAACGCGTTTCCGGTTGTTGAGTTGGTCGCTGAATTGGTTCAATGATTCCTTTGTCGTTGTTGTTGTTGTCCCGTATTTTTATTTGATTTTATTTTCTTATTTGTTTTGCCTGCCGCCTTACAATATATATTTATTTCATTTTATATATATATTTTTGTTATAGGGGGAGAAGCAGTTTTATTATTGGCCATTTAGGCTGCTAGGTGAAATTTATGAGTCATTCAGTTAGTGAAGCTATTCAAAGAAATATAAATTATGATCAAACATATTAATTAATATGGCGTTTGCCAAGTCTCTACAGTTGTCAACGTAGTTTCCACACCGCTCCCATTCTCCCACCCCGTTGTGTGCTCTCTTTGTGTATGTGAAATATTTGCCCAGACTTCCTGCCCAACAGCCATTGGCGGCGTTCTTGAAGGCAACAATATGGCGGCTCTTTGTGTCCATATTAAACAGGCGTGTGCATTATGCACTGTCCGTGTATGTGTGTGTGCGCTTGTTGATTTTATTGAACCATCGGCAAGTGCTCAAAGTGGAGGCATGCCGAAAAGTTTGCCATGCAAAGGCACGAATGCAGCATCTGCCAAAGAAAAAATGTTGATTTATCGCCCAATTGGGAGGGGCCCGGGAGAAAGGTGGTGCTCAGTAGGTGGGTGGGTGAGTGGTGGCCAGACCCACTGCTTTTAAAGGCTTTTCCAGTGCTGGTCGTGCCTGAGCATATGAGCAAAGAAGATGGCCAAAAACAACAACTGTAACATACAAACAACGAGAAAAAAAACCTGCATAAAATGCAATTATCATAAATATTCAGACAGCGTTCTTTCGCCTTTTGCCGGCTTTAAGTTTACCGTATCTGAGCGTGTATATTGTACATATATTTGGAGGACATTTAAAGGACACGGCGACAGCCATTAAGTGGAACAACAAAAGTAATTTCAGTTTTTAAATGAAAAAGTTCAAAGTGCGTTGGTTTATGCCCACACACATACACACACACACACACACATGACCATAAAAACAAATGCCAAATGATTTTTGTTGCTTATTTCCCATTTTGTGTGCGTTTCTAACAACAACAAAAAGAGAAAACACAAAAATAATTTTGACTCTGGATAACAATTGTAATCGTAACATTTTATTTGCAATCGGAAGAGTAGGAGGTGGAGGTCAGGTCATGCATCTACTCAATGATACCCAGGACACGAGCTTTGCTGAGAAAATCTGTACGCTGCACATAAGCTCCGGTCATAGTGCGACGACCTGTGTAGGCCTCACGCCCATGGAGCACACGCCAATTGTCGAATAGCACAATTGTGCCTGGAAGTAATTTAAGATTCCATTGATGTTCGCTATCACGTACAATTTCCAAGAGCAACCGAAGACTAGCATAAAAATCAGCCATTTCCGATTGGGGTAGAGTGTTAAAAACCGCACGATCGTATACATTAAACCGCAATTGAATTAATTCACCAGTCAAAGGATCAAGTTGTATTATTGGAGCCATATGGAAATGATGTTCACCCTCTTCGATATACTCTCCAGGCACTAGAACTCGACTGAGTAGATCAAAGGCATCGGGATGGCGACGACCTAACTCATGAACCACGTACAAGCCATCGACAAAGAAGTTTTCCCCACCATCTCCACCCGAATGTTCGATGCAGTGGAGCGCCTGCAGGCCAGCAGCATCACAGAAATACGTATTGTCTGTGTGTGAGCCCAAATAAAGCTTGGTATACGCTGTATCCGCATGATCTTTCTTATCGCTAAAAGTCCACATCTCGCCAAAGAAAGTTTTCATCAGGGGAAACAAACGGCGCAGTGCCAATTCTGTCATTGTGGGATTGGGGGCAACATCATCGATGAATACAATGCCATAGCGAATGAGGGACGTTATCACTGACTTAACCTCTTCATCACTGGTCACCAGTTGGGGTAGCGAATAGCGTAGGTGACGCTCATTCTGCAAGATAATGCTACGATTCCATGCCGTTAAACTTGTCGATTCTGACCTACGGCTTATCACTTGCTCCCGCTGAGATCCGAGTATGAAATCAAAGTCGTAGCTTGAGAAATGACCATCGCTCCCTGCAGTGTTGATAAGATATTTGTGATTACATTTATTGCAAGAATTCCATTATTTAGGTAACTCACACTCGATTTCGAGTTTATCCGTTTTGTAGCAATAGTTTTGACTCAAAGCGTGGACATTGGCTGGCAAATCGAGGAGATCAAAGCGACGTTGATTCGTCTCCAAGTTTAAGCATTCACCGCAACGGCAGTGATCCCTTAACCAAAATTCGTTTACCTCTAGACTCTGTCCAGTCGGAGGATGCTTTAAATTCAACATCTTAATTAGGTAGATGAAAGGCGACTGATTTAGTTTTTGCTTTCGCATAATCTCAGCGTTTTCTTATCATTGCTGGAGGAGCATATATACATTCATACATCAATAATACTGGGGCCAAGTGACCGATTGATGATTTTTGAAACCTAGCAAACATTGTGATTACTTTCTAATGGAATTGTTACTGTATTCTCTTTTTTGTTTGGCATTTAGTTATTTATAGAAATTCAGAGAGCAAATCATTGCCATGAAAGCTATAAAAACTTCGTGGGCTGATGAGGTGGAGGCCGACTATGTGGATGGATTGCCGCCAACAAAGGAGTATGTCGAAGGTGAATATAAATGTGTAACCGAGTACAAATACAACGATGATGGCAAGAAGATAAAAGTGGTTCGCACTTTTAAGATAAAAAAACAAGTTGTATCAAAGGCGGTGGCCAAGCGTCGTAACTGGGTGAAATTTGGAGATTCCAGTTCCGATAAGCCGGGTCCAAATTCGCAGACCACCATGGCTGCCGAGGAGATTTTTATGCATTTCATGGGCTCCAAGGAGTTTGAACAGACCAACGAATTGCAAATCGATCCTGGCAAAAATATAGCCAAGTGCAGAATTTGCAATGGCGAACATTGGTCCGTGAACTGCCCTTATAAGGGCACAGCAATGGATAGCAAAACGATGATGGAGAATAAGGCAACTGCCGCTGCAGCAGCTGTCGGTGATCCCAAGTCTGGAAAGTATGTGCCACCCTTTATGAAGGAAGGAGGCGCCAGTGGCAAGCCTTGGGCACGTGAACGTGATGATTCCTCGGCAGTTCGCATCTCTAATCTCTCGGAATCTATGACCGAAGCAGATCTCGAAGAGCTGATAAAGAAAATTGGGCCATACACCAAAATGTATTTGGCACGCGAAAAGAACACCGGTCTTTGCAAGGGATTCGCCTATGTGCACTTCAAGTTCCGTCAGGATGCAGTTGCTGCCATTGAGATACTCAATGGTCATGGCTATGATCATTTAATACTTTGCGTAGAGTGGTCCAAGCCACAGAATCAATAAAATACGAATGAATAATCATATAAGGCTTTTTCCTCTTTGGATTGACTACTTTAATCCGCTTAGGCTATGCTTTAAATTGGATATTCTTACACATTGACAAAAAAAATTCCCAGGTAGAGGTCGTCGGAGCCTGAGAAATGCCACAAGATGTCGGCTGGACAGGCTTTAGCATTAAAAATTAAATATGAGAAAGGACTTATGCACACGGCAGCAGCTAGAAAAAAAAGGCGGCGGGTACGTTGACGATGGAATAGTGCGCGCAAAAACCATCTTAGACACACATTTTGAATGAGGGGTTGGGCGGATGTTATGTGATCAAAGTGAAAAAAGCAAAGAACAAATTTATATTATATTTAAAAAATTTAGAATGATAGTTTTACATATCCAAGTGCATATAATCATATTTTTTATCCAAATTTTTTTTTTTTTAAAAAAACAACGAAGCACGGACGGACGGACGGACGGACGCACGGGCGGGGGCGGGGGCACGCACCGCCAGCTTTCCTTGTTTTTTTCACCTTCTTTTTTTTTTTTTTTTAATTTTTTTTTTTTTTTTTTTTTGGAAACTTTTTTTTTTTTTTTTTTTAAAAACTTTTAACTTTTTTTATACCTCCCTTAGGGGGGGTAAAAGGGGGGGGGGGGTTGTTTGGGTTGGGATTGGTGCGGCAAAAACCCTTTTTGTCCCATTTTTTTTAAGGGGGGGGGGGGGGTTTTTTTGTTTAAAGGGAAAAAAGCAAAGAACAAAAGAAAAATCATTTCTCCTACTGCTGTATGGGCGGGTGGGTGAGATGGCTTCAGCTAAAGCAAAGTCTAAAACAAATTACTGAATAATTTATAAATTAACTTTTTCGTCGGCCTGCCCTGTTTTGGCCTGCCATTGTTTGAGAGCATGAGAATGAAAGAATGGCGGCGACCCCCTTGCTACGTGGTTCTTGGTTTATTTTTTGCACCTCCAGGTCATGTGCTCCATGCTCAGCGAAAGGTAGAGGAAAGCAGGCCATCGACTCGGGCTGGCTGGTGTCGCTCTCTAGGGCATTTGAATATTCAAATGGCGTTTGCTTGCGTTTCGTGGTCCCGTTCGTCGTATGTTGCGCTTTAAGTGTACATACTACGTTATTTACTGTTTTATTGCACGCGCTCACAAAAACAGTTGAAATAATTACACAGTTGTCGAAAAAACACAAACACTTTCATACATACCTATGTATGTATGTATGTATGTATGTACCTAACGAAAATTAATTCTCAAATGACCACATAATCAGCATCGAACGAAACCAAAACCAAAATACTCGAGAGCTATGCAAACTCTTGAAACTGGCACAAAAATATTGAAGACTTTGTGTAAATATTATATATTTTCGTGTCTTTATTTGTTTACCTGGTATGGGTCCGCAGACACGGGGAATAATTTCCAAAATGGCCGAACATGATGGATCCTCGAAGCACAGCTGACGGGCCAGAATGCAATTGAGGATGGCCACTACACCTTTGATGGTGGAACCTGAAAATACAAGAGAAACAATGTTTTATTTCGGGACTAAAATATGTTCTTTTATTTTAAATATTAATATTGAAACCAAATGAGAAACCTTTAAAGTGTATTGTATTTTTGGTACTCGAGCTTAATATGGTGCAATAATTTTTAATTTATTAATACCGTTACTTTTTATCGGTTTGGTGCTTAATAGAATATCGATTTTGAATTCCTTATCGATATGTCAAATTGGTATTGGAAATGTGTGGTGGGTAACATTTGAAACTTAATCCAACATGAGGGGTTAGCCCAGCCCTGCTCATAATATAAATATTTACTGTTAAGCATAATTTTATTTTTTTTAACTCATTATTTACATAAGTAATTATTACAAAACAGTGTATAGGCTTATTTCATACGGCGACTTGGGCGCCGTGCCCAATGATTGGGGTCTCTGTACTCCACTAGGCTGGTTAGATCAAAACCAGCTGGCACGACAATTGGAGGCTTGATACCTAGCCTCTTTGCCATTTCCTTAGACTTTTGATCAACAATGGGCATGTCCTCAAACGGGGACACATATGGCTCTGATGGTTCATCGTCTTGGTGCGTCACGGTGTAGGAAAAACGAGGATCAACTGGGCTTAGAAACAGATTCTTATTGAGAATGCCCTTGTTTCGTTCCTCGAGCTTTTTCTGTTCTTTCTTCAAGTTACTTTGCAATTTAGTAATTGGCGAATATTCATTGTGCTGATGAGATTCAGCCCACATCTTAGTAAAATTGTACTTGTCAACTGCTTCCGTGCTTATATGCGGATTGTTCATGTCAAAGAGATCCACGTCGGGCTGATTTTTGCTGTTTAATGGAGGCACTGCTCGGGGATCGTTTACATTGAAACAATGGTAGTCCCTCGGCGGCAAGTCTTCATCTAATGTCAAATTATTAACATCTAGCTGCTCTTCCTCTCGATGCTCTAGGTCTGGCGCCAGCGTGTTCTCAGTAAAAACTTCATCTGGCAGAGACTCACTGCTTCGCGAAGATTTTAAGGAACTGAGAGAGCTCCCTAGACAATTCGATGAGTTCACACTTTCATTAAACGAGTAGAACGATTCTACATCGTCATTGTCGGAAACCCCATCGGTGGAACTCATTTTTTTAACTTCAAAATTATATTTAGCTCTCGTTAGGATTCTTGCACCTTTTAGCGCAAACTTGCAAATGAGACGAATAAAGAAAAACTATCGCTAAGCATTCGATTAGTTATCGAACACCAGTAGTGACTTTGATAACATATGTACCTGTGACAAGTAACTGCTACACTGATATCGCCCACCACTAGCACTGATCACAGCAACAGGGAAAGAGCGAGAGAGAAAGAGTAATAAGGGCAAATTATTTGTTTACATTTTTGCTTTGTTGCAATTGCTAAAATAAATGGAGCTTGATCCTGATATTGTAAAAGAATTCGAGGGTCTGCAGGTTTCTACTCGCCAAATAAGTGCCGAAGAATTGACCAATTTTGATGAGAACGCCCCACTGCGTCCACGAGAGGAGCTTAAGCATCCGACCTACAGTCACATTCCAAAATTCTACCATGGGCTTGTTGAGGATCCACTGCGTCAGAGTCTCCGAAAGGAGGCTCATTCTCTCTTCCTGCAGCAGAAGTCTCAGGAATTACTAGACAACGATGATCTAAACGAATTGTGGAGTATTCTCGAGAGACATGTCACAAAGACAACTCCTATGAGCCAGCAGTTGGTTGATTATGATGATTACCTAAAAGTGTTGAGTGAAATTAGTGACAAGTGTCGCAAATATTTAACGTCCCGGCTATTTGCTAAACTACTCTGCGGCTCAGCATATCCTGGAAAGGTGGAAATTGCATCCATTTTCAACTACACCATGCGCAAGGTGTGGCTGATGCAGGGACGGATTGGACTCTCATTTTACGATGAAATTGGCCAAGGTTATCTACGCGAAATCGACATGGAGAATTACATTATAGACATAATACCGACTCTGGCTCAGATCCGCGACTGCGTGCAGCCGTCTTTTCAAAGTTTCTATGTATGTACCGTGGTAAAGAAGTTTTTTTTCTTTCTCGACTCGCTGCATACAGGTCGCATAAGGATACGGGATGTCCTGGCCTCGGGCCTGCTTACCGAGCTGCTTGATCTGCGTGATGAGGCCAATCCTAAAGAACCCCAGGAATACAATTGGTTCTCCATGCCCGCAGTTCTCACTGTTTATGGAAACTATCTCAATTTGGACAAGGACCACAATGGTATGCTAAGTAAAAAAGAGCTAGCTGCCTATGGTTCAGGAACACTTACATCAGTGTTTCTTGATCGTGTGTTTGAGGAGTGTCGCACATATGACGGAGAAATGGACTACAAGACATTCTTGGACTTTGTCCTCGCTCTGGACAATCGTCAGGTATGGCCTATCTTATGCTATAATTCGGATTAATCATTTAACCATTCTCTTAGACTCCCCAGGCCTTGCACTATCTCTTTCGCATTCTGGATGTTCAGCATACGGGCTACCTTACTGCCCAGACACTTCATTTCTTTTTCAAGGGCATACAGGAGCAATTGCGAGCTTTGAATGCAGAAGCTGTTAACTTTGAGGATATCAAAGATGAAATATTCGATATGGTCAAATCAAAAGATCCCTGCAAAATTACCCTACAAGATTTAATTAACTGGTGGGTCCAATATTTAAAAAATCCACAAACTAAAAGTAAATTGAAAATATTATTACTCCATTTGCAGTGGTCAGGCCGAGACAGTGGTGTCTATACTAATTGAATTCCACAAATTTTGGGCATATGAAAACCGTGAGGATAATCCACAGAATGTTTAAAGATCAGGAACAATATTAGTTAAGTGGGAGATTGTGCTAGGCACATTTTATTTTATTTCTTTAAATTTACTGTAGTCAATCCACTAGGATTCTTAATTTTCAAGCCATGTTTAAAAATATTCTAGGCCATCATTTAAATCCAATAAGACTGAACGATCTAAGTTGAATAAAAATAATTGCATAATTCGTCTTGTTTACGTACAAATATAATGCGTAACTGTTGACAGTTGATTGAAAATCTTAAATATATTTGATTCATATTTATTATTATTTAAAATAATGTTATTAACTAAAGTAAACTGCTGGCCATTATAGTGCATAGAATCTTTAAATTCAAATGCGAAATAATAATTTGCAAAATGTCGGAGAGACAGAAAGACTCTCACTCGGCGGTGGTTTATAAAACATTCATTTCAATTTCATTTCATTATGTAAAAATGAACCGAGTCATTCGGACATACAGACAGACGGACGGACAGTCGTAAAACGGCCACCGGCAAACAGCAGCCGGCAACTGAAGAGTCATCCAGAGGACTCCCACTTGCCAGAAGGCAGGCAGGCTGCTGTCCATCTAAGCAGACAACTTTATAGCATTTCCCTTCTTTCATGGCACTGAGAGACGTCAACCCCATGCTTTTCGCAGCCTCTCTCTCTCGCCTTCCGGCGGATGGCCAGTAAAAGTTGTTTCTGTTTCCCCAGCGCTCATTAACGAAATGGCCGCTTGCATATTGCAAATGCAGTAGCTGAAACTGGAATAGATACAGAAACAGAAACTGGAATGCCTTGAAAAATTCACGGATTGTGTGCGGTGAGGGCGGTAAAACAGCAGGAAGTGGCCTACTGCCAGCATTACTCAGTGGCAGTAAAAACTTTTCGTGGGCGCCACTCGGATTGTTTGCCGGAAATACAAACTAAACAAAATGCAAGCGAAAATTTCGCAAGCAACGAAGGAAGGAAGGAAGAACGAATGGTCGAGAATTTTGGATTGTCGTTGAACCTTAAAGTGTTTTATTGGGTGCCTCCATTTTCGGTGGCAATGCTGTTTAGTGTATTGCACTGAGAGATTCCTGATGACAGCCAAGAAATTATCAGCGTCAGCTGGCCAACACAAATTGCCAGTGCTCGAGTTCTGGCTAAAGCCCAATCCAGCCCCATGCGACCCATTCGGAATCACTTAAAAACACAAATCAAGCAAAAGTTGAAAACACAATAACAATTGTTTTGGGACACACCATAAATTTGCATGCCAACCAGAGAAATGCTGGAGCACATAGAACAAAACAAAAGAAAGAAACAAAAAACAAGCCCAGCTGAAACACACAAAAAATAGGCACATAAATATGAGAAGGACCTCCCAACCACCGATGAGTCGACGTCCTAGACGACGACGACAACTAGAACAATTCGTTTGTGTCACAATCAGATTCGGCACAGGCAAAGCAACGGGCACAAAAATGTTCGCATTTCGCGTTTCGCGTTCGCATGTTGCCGCCATGTTTCATGAATTATTTCCAGAACCCGAAAAAAAGTTCTCGACCAAAAACTTTGACTTGCCCCTTCAAAAAAAAAAAAAAAAGGAACAAACGAACGGCAAGTAATGGAAGACATTGACTGGGAGCTGGTGAATTGTAACTGCAAACTGGCCACTGTTTTGTAGGATCCGCTGCTCCTGGAGGCTAGCCGCTTGTTTGCGTTTGACTCAGGCGGCGCATTTTTCGATTACCATTTTGCCTGCTTACACTCAGTCCCAGTGGGTGGTTGGGTGGCGGTTGGCGAGTGGGTAAATTTCGCTCCTTACCCATGGTTTTGCTTCAATGTTTCGCATTTTCTGCAACTTCGTTTGCCCTTCGCTGCTGCTTCAATTTCAATTGTGTGCCGTGGGCGCTCGCTCGACTCTGGAGCACTCTGGTGCAGGCTTTAATAAATTATGGCCATCCTGGGGGGTGGTGTTGTTGCTGTTGTTGTTGTTGCAGCTGACTCTGCATGCCACTTCGAAAAAGTTAATACAACAAATGCGATTCACAACAGCAACAATAACAATGACCGCATTACGAGTTCGCAAAGCCAAGTTGTTGTCGGTGGCAGCGGCAACGGCAACAGCAACAGTAACGGTGACGGCAGCAATGCCAGTACCAACATCAACAACATGGTCGAGAAATGGCAGCTTTACAACTTCCGGCAGGCAAGGCGTACCACACCACAACAGAACGAAATGTTCCTTCTGCTTTTTCACCATCATCACCACTTGCGCTCCTCTTCTCTGGTGTCCTCGTCCTATCTATCTTTCTGTGTGCGAGTTTTCAGCTTTTCGGCTTTTTTTTTTTGGCGGCGGCGTCGACCATCCTTATGTCATTCGGGATTATTTTGTGGGTTAAAAACTAATTTTCGGTCATGAAGTGGATTCCTGCTTTGTGCATGTTGCCGACATTTCGTGGGCCATAAATATGCAGACAACTGGCGACTAACAAGAGTCGACCAGCAATTTCATGCACTTCATTTGCATAGCAAATGCTTTAGTAGTAGGTCTCTCTGTCTCTCATTTGGCCTGGCAATGGGAATCGCATTGATTTCATACCACACGCCCCAAAACCCATCTACATGTGCGTATACATGTATAGGCATAGTAAGGACCTGCCAAGGCTTTCAATCTCAGGGCTATCTTGGGGCCACTTAAATGAATTGTTTCTAATTTTCTACTCACAAATTCTGTAAATTTGAAAATTGCTGGAATAATTCAAATGATTGCCACAAAAAATGCAAGGTTCTTTCTATCAAACTGAAATATTCCACATCTTTCAAAAGGCTTAAAAGTCTAAATACTGATACAAAAATTTTAGAATTGTATGCATTATATTTCTGCATTAAGAATTTGATTTTCATTTGCCAATTGAATCAAAATGTTTAAGCCCCAAATTTCCAATTTTGCCATCTTTTCATAAAGATTAAATTTCTAAATTTGAAGGGCAGATTTGTTTTAAGTGGATATGGATACTCATCTCTGATTTTTATCCAAACAGCAGATGGGCTACAGTCTGTCAAACAGGCAACAGCTGGAGACCGATCAGGACCAGTAAATGTCAACAGTTGAAAGTGCGTGACCAAATTATTTCATTTTATTTAATTTATAGCTCACAGAATGGAAGTCCTTGCTGCCTGTGCTAGGCCCAGGACCAAAAACTGGGACTGGTTTGTCTGGCATTTAAATTTAACTACAGACAGACAATGTGAGCGGAGTTCAACTCAGAAAAAAAACAGAGGAATACAACCACACCAACCGCTCTGCCATCAGTGACAACAGCAAGGACCAACAACAACAACAACAACAACAGTAACAGCAGTAACAACAACAACAATAAGGACAAACACATAAAGTGTCGCCTGTGGCCATTTTCATGGGCAACCAAGCGAATTGGGTGTTGAAGTTGCTGTTGGGCATTCACAGGAACAAAAAAAAAAAACGAACACAGAAATTCGGTGAGTATGATAAGGGGGGGCGAGGTGGGGACATTCCCGCCGGGGGATTATGGTCAATTATGTGTAAATACAATTATTGTTATTGTTGTCGCCGATGTTGCTCCTCTTGTTGGATTTCTTGCTCTTCTTTTAATGTTGTTTTTGTTGTTGTTGTCAAAATAATTGATGTTGTTCTATAATTGTTGATGCTGTGCGTGTGTGTGTGTGTGTGTGTGTGTATTGCAGTAGCTGTGCATTTTTGAAATGGCATAAATGTTATTTTATTGCTCATGGCACTGGTTCATCGATAATTCACAAACAATAAACGAGATTGAATGACAATTGTGCAGACTTTTCAGACGAGTTAAGAACAACCATAGGCAGAAATATAACCCAAAAATGTGCAATTTTATAAATTATAAAATATAAATAATTGTCCATAGGAATTGAAAATGGGCTTTTAAATCGAGTAAAGACACAACTAACAACCTAATTAAACCAAATACATAATAAAAATCTTGTCTAATTATTAAAAAAAAAAACAAATCAACTTTTCTACAATTGCTACTTCAATTTTAAATACCCTATAAATGTTTTTGTTACACAAGGGAAAATAACCAACTTAATTAGGTCTTAAAATTAAAACTTAAATGAATTAATCTGTTACATGTTACGAAACTAATTGCAGATAGTTTTTAGAGGTTTTTTTGGTTTTTATTTTTAGCCTATACCCAAAAACTGCAACTCATACTTAAATATGAAATTATATTATGAATATTTGGTATAAAAGAAGCTAATCTATTGTGCTATTAAGCCAAATAAACTGCTGATGTCTAAATGTTGTACGATTAGTAATCCTAAAAGTATGCAAACGTAAAATATTGAAAACTAAATACTCGTTTTTAAAGTTAATTTCTGTAACAAAGCTAACGATTTATATCTAAAGTAAAACATTATACCACAAATTTAACCAATTTAATATATAGATTTAAGATCGCACACCTTTAGTTTCTTTCTTTTGTTCATAAGAAGCTGCACTTTTAATTTGTTTTCATTTGCAATTTATAATTCGAAATTCAAAATTGGAAGTTCATTTCGTTAAACTTTGTCGTTTAGCAGAGAAAGTCTTCAATTACGCAAAGAAGCAGAAAGCCAAAACAAAATAAACACATCAATAAACAGAGTTGACAAAGATTTGATTGCATTATTACAAAACAATTTGCATTCGATAAAAGTCAAAAGCAGCTGACAAAGTCATAAAAGTCGCGCAATGAAAATTGACTGCCCCACAAGCACCGCCCCTTCGCTTTCTTATCGAGGACGTGGCGAGGAGAACTTAAAAACAAAGACAAAAAAAAAAAGAGAAATATGCAAAATGCGCATAAATCTAAGGGCTCGACAGGCGGATCACAGACGGAAATCACAGCAGCAGACGAGCCTGAGTTTCCCCCCAGTTTGCTGTGCCATCCCCCACCCGCTTAAATCGAAGCAGTCGAGGAGAAGTTACACATATGTCATATATAAAAATGGCTTATCAATGAGTATGACGACTCAACGATGCCCTGTAAAAAGTGTAATAAGGACAATTTTGACTAAGGATTTAATCTTCAATGGTTAGATAACTAAAGCAACGACTAGATAATAAAAAAGACTTTATAATAAATTTGTCTGTAAGATTTTTTTATATCTTCCTGTTTATCCTTTTTCAGGATACAGGGTATGCAAAGAAGGGGAGGCAAAGGCTCCGGTCCGCGCATGCAGAATAAATGATTTTCTATTTGTTAAGTCAAAGTGAAATTGTCTATGGGTGTCTGTGCGTGAGCTTTGTGTGTTGACATTTCTTTTGAGCCGCCATCACTCACTGACTTGGCTAAAAAAGTAGAATGAGGAAGCGACAACCCATGTGTGTGTATGAGTTTTAGTGTGTGTGTGTGTGTGTGAGGTAAAGACAGGACTCGGGCATTTACATTTCATTTTTAGTCGTTCGTCAAATGTTTTGGCCGCTATGTCATCTCATTTACAAGACGTCCGTCTCTTTTTTCTGCCTTTTCCCCCTTCACCAAAGGAGGTCAAAGAGCGGCACATATGTCAAGTCTTGAGCTCCGGCCAACAGAGTGAGAGAGAGAGAGAGTGAGTGTGTAAGGGTTTGGGTAGGGTGTAGGTAGTAGAATTTTATGTGTCTTTGGCCCAGCATCTCCAACGCCATCTCTGTCGGGCTTAAAGACAAACGAAAACGAGGAAAAAAAATTGTATACATATATTTGTATATATAAAAATTTTTTATTCTTATCCTCCTGTTCCTGTTGCTTGCTTTTTCGCTCTCACTTTTGTCCTGTTTGTCAGCTTTTTTTGTGTTTCTGCTGCTGCATTATCCTTTTTTTTACGTGTGTTCCATTGTTTTAAATTATTTATGCCTGCGTAAAATATTCAAAGCCTTGCCAAAGCAAAAAGCGTCAGAAAGAGAAGAGAGAGGGAGATGCAGAGAGAGAGTGATACAGGGAAAGGAAGGAGACAGCGTATAACAGGAACTACTGTAGGACCGCCGGAGAATGGCAGGCTGGTCCAAGTTATTATTCATAACACAGCAGCATCAAAGTGTAAAGGAGTCTGCGACAATTCCCACTGCCATTTGCCATCCATATACCAACCAGCCGGCCGTCGCACTTCCCTGCGTCCTCGCCCTTCCCTCTCTTGTTGATGCCTCTTTCTCGGCCTGTTTTCGAAGCTTCGAGTTTGCGTAAATTATTTACGACCTTCAGCATAGGCAAGAAACAAAAAAGAAAGTAAAAAAAAGACGAAAATAAAACACAAACAGACAGATAAAGGGGGAAATGTTATTTTGACAATAATAATGCCAAACCATATAATTTGCAGCTTTGTTTGCCATTTCGATTCTGCTGTTTTGGCCAAAAAGGATTCTCTGTTTACGTTTGTCAACTTTTGTTGCGACATTTTAATTAATTTAAGTGCTTTCCTCGGCTTATTTTTGGCCTTCTCTTTAGCTCCTTTGCTCAGTTTCGCAATTAGGAATTGCGTCAGCGAAATATTGAATTCGAATCCCCCACCCCTCCCTCGATCATCCATCGTTTCTTCCTTTATTTTTCCTTCCACGTGCTGACCTTGCTTTGCGGGCTTAAAGTTTACAAAAAAGTCTTAAATTTTGTCTTCTTTCAGCACTTTCTTGGTCATGAAGGGCCACAATCAACCTCTAAGTATCACTTCATGCAGGTCATTAGGATAGCAAATTGAAAAATCCAACACGCTTCACCTGCAGTGGCAAGTTGTGTGGAAACTTAAAAAGAAGTCAACTTGTCGTATTAACTTAACATTTTGACATCCCACACCTTTGGATACTTTAGCTTCCAAATGCATCGATAGGTTCAGGGGTGGTTTCAGGATGTGGAAATCATTTGTTATATTACTTATCAAAACATTTTTTCATTCATTAATTGATTTTAACTAGATATACCTACAATTTGTCTTTTTTCTTTGGCCAACTAAAGTTTTCACATTAATTTAAAATATGATTTTTTATATAAATTGATAAAAGTCTCAAGTTTGGGTTTTGAGTATTCTTTATATCATTGCTTTGTTGATTTTTGTCCTGAAATATTTATCATGTATAACAATTTGACATTAAGAATCATTTAAATATTCATATTCTCTCTCAAAATGCTTTTGAAATATCAGTGATCCTTTAAAGATACCTAGTAATAACTTAATTGTTTTAAATCATGGAAAAAAGTTAATGAAATTTAACTTATCACAATGATCCTGGCAGAAAACCCTAAGCAATCAGCTGTCGCCTACTGGACTATAGTCATGAAAGTTTAAAGACTTCAACATCAAATAGTTCTAGGTAATCTGAACGACGTTGTTCTGTATTAAATATGGTCATCAAAATAGTAAAATCTATATAAATAATATAAAAACTAACTAACACAACTAACAGACAATCGTCTAAAATATAAAAAACAGAAAGTTCAATCAATCTGTTTTTTATATTATCGTTGCGATAATCAAGGATGCTTAGATAGGCATGGAGATATTTCGATCACTTTTTTGTATTATAAATTATACTACGAAACTATTATAAATTTCGACTGAAAGGCTAAAAAGTCACGTAATAAAGGTTACTTCAAATCAGAAATCCGCCACTGTAAAGAACAGTTAAAGTGTGGACGGTTGCAGGGTTTTAAGTGGCACTTTGGTTTAGGTTTTGCAGTTTGGTTTTGCTTTCGGGTTTTGGCCTTCCTTGCTCTGAACTTAACCGATGGCCAGTGAGGCTTGTGGCATTTCTCTTGTTGACTTCTTTCTTTCTTTTTGTTTCTTTGTTTTGCTGTTGACTTGCGTTGAAAAGGTGTGGAAGCGAGATGTTGAATTCAACACCAACTCACTGCCTCTGCGAAACACCTACACACACACACACATAAATATTGTCGCGCATTTGTTCGCAGCTTACGAAAACATTTTTCTTAACACGCTGAGCCATTTTTTGCACGCTCGTTGTACTTTTTCAGTAAGTTTTGTTTTGTTTGCGCCGCGCGCGCCATCACTTTTTCTTGCTCAACTTCAATTTGGAAGCTGGTGCTCCGGAGAGTGTACAATTTAAAGCATTTACGAGCGCAATTTATCTTTCAGCCGGGGCGCCAAAGTCGCAGACCGCAGTCAACTCAAGTTGCACTTGGTTTCCACTTTGGCTGCCTTGGTTTGGTTTGGTTTGCCAGCTTCGTAGGTAGGTTGCAGGTGGCTACCCGCAGCTCACAGCAGAGCATAGCACAGCACTGAACAGCTGCCGGGCTGACATTTTTCTTGGCGTAAATCTGGCATGGAACTTTAGCTGCTTTTTGCAGCTCATTGAATTTTGTGCGATTTTGTCTGCCAATGCCATAAAAGTAGATGTACTTTTGCACTCACTCCCATATGCTCCGCCACCGTCCCTTTAGCATATCCCAATCCCTATCTCTCTTCTCATGCCAGTCCACTGTACTGCATGCTTTAAGGAACTTCGCAACAAACAAAACCTATTTGAAAGGAGAGCGGCTTGCGGGCTTTATCGTGTATAGTATATCTTTGGTTGCAGGCATCCCAAAGTGCTGCATGTATTTACATACTTCTATTCCCTTGGCAGACTACCTCCGCTTTGTCCTGCACTGTCCTCTCCTCCCGCATATTATCGTTTATTGTCAATAGGAAAGTTTTATGCATTTGCAGAAAAAGAAACTTTTTTTTTGCCCCCTGCAACTTGTGCGTTAAATTGTGTAAACGGATTTTTACCGAACAGATCCTTTTTGCATCCTAACTGCGGGTACACACTAAAAAGTCAAGCACACACAGACATGTGTATTTGAGATCGTATAGGAGGAAAAGTTCCAAGACTTTCCCACACACACACACTTGAGAAAAAGTTAACAAAACGTTTTGGCTCTTTGAAAAGTTTTGATTGTGTGAAGCAGACAATATTTTTTACTTCATCCTCAAGCTCCATATACTTATGTAGTTCCCAATCATTGCTATTGCTTCAATTCCAACCACGCCCAGCCCCCGCACACACGCATACCCCACATACATATGTCCAAACACACACATACACACACTCATTCTGCACGCAATGTTCCGCTTTGTATGCAACGATAATCGCAGGTCAATTTCATAAACAAATAGCCAGACCGATATCTAAAGTACACTGCATAATAACTGTAATGAAGCCATTGCAAACGGACTGACAGAAGGACACACAAGCCGAGCACACCTAGTGGTGTTATCTAAATTATAGATCAATAGCCAAGGGGAAAGCCTACAGAGAAAGAGAGGAGTAGACATACACACATATGTCTAAAGGTGTCTACTGCGTGTCAAAGCTAATTCCAGCCCAGGACTTGTAACGCCTAACATAATAATTTAGAACAATTTGTCTGCGTGTCTTTGACTTGGCTTGTCGGCTCTGATCAGATCTACAAGTTTGACAAATGCCCACACAGCATTGAAATTGAAATTAAATAGATATTTTCCATTTTTACGTTGCCCTTTATTAATGCACAATTGCAAATCTATCAGAGAGTGTGTTAGCGAGAGAGGGGTGGGGAGAAAAGGGCTGACATCGGCAATTGCCTATCCGTTTTATTGACGCTCTAATTAAAGCCATGGCTAACATCGATACGCTCAAGGTGAAGCAGCTCTCATGCATTTGACTGTGTATGTGTGTGAGTGTGACAAGGACAACAGCTCAGGATCAAAACTGTGTTGGCTTTGTTGGCAGTTTTGTTGCAAAGTTTGCTGTTATGGCCATGGTAGTAACAGACAACAGCAACACGACACCCAGAAACGAGAAACAAGAAAAGGTTAGTTGAGCTGGGCTGGCTGAGGTGAGGTCATGCCCACAGAATATGCTGTATGCATTCAGCCAGGTGGCCCTACCTGGTTGCCTAAGCTGAAGCTCAACACAAAACGTTAACAACAACAACAGCACCAAAAGTAGCAGCTATGCTAACAGTTTTATCGCCAGCTACAACGCAATGGCAAAGGCAAAAGTCGTAATAACAACAGCAACGAGTAAGTGCCTGAAATTGCCTAGAAACAAAGAATGGGCCAGGAATTCATGACGAGGTAAGCCACAGGGAACCCAACATTGCGGTAGCATGGCAAAAAGTGCTCTCGCACAATAGAGTCACAAGTGTGAATGATGTGATGTGACGTGACGAGGGTGAGAGACACGTTGCGCGATATTACTCATACGCACCGAGTGCAACAACGATGGTTTTTGTACTGATGCTAAAACATTCCCATTGACCGTCAATCCTGTTCGCTTAGTAAGCCCAATTGACACATTTCCAATGAGTTTAGGGTCTCTGTTCAACTTTGTATTGTATTTTCACCCTTTAGCTAATTTTGTTAACCGTTTGTATGGAATTTGTCCAACACAATCAAAGAGTCATTTTTGACCACACAAAATGCAGTCTTTTGGTCTCTGATCTAAGGGAAACTAAAAGGGAAAATTCACAATAATTTTAAAGTGTTTTATGTTACTAGTAGGCAAATTATTTACTTGCATATTTAAGGATTAAAGTTAGCTTTTGTTCGTGTGTGTAAGACTGAAAATAAATGTTCCGTTGGCCCTCGTTACTGAATTATTCAACGTATTGTCATCTCACTTGGCTCAATCATCAGTTTTCATTTGTTTGATATCGATCGACTATATGTATATACATATATACAGACATGCGTAAAGATTATGTTTACTCAAATTGTATAGAGATAAATAAGTTATAATCCATTAATAGCGCAAATTGAAATCCGATATTCTTGCCACTTTACTTTTGCCGCAAGGCAAACAATTGGCAGTACAATAAACAATTAACTATGGGCGAGACAACGAGTCGATTAACCGCAGCTCGGTTACCGCAGGCTAGTCAATATCAAGCCTTGAAAATCACCGAAATGAAAGTCTGCCTTGTCCTTCTCCCGTGTGAGTTGAACAGTTTACAAACACGCGCCCAAATAGCAGGCAATGAGATTTTTTTTTTTCGTTTCCTGTCGTACTCAATAAACGACGACAACGGGCGGCCAAAATGGCAATAAAAACGGCAATTGATAAGCAGCAACAGCACAACAGCAGCAGCAGCAGCAGCAGGAGTCTCGCCAAATAAGCCAATGAACCAACAAGCAAGCAAACAAACAAACAAACGAGCAGCGAAGGGCGAGGCAAACAAACAATCAAACGATAAACGGATGCCAAGAGCAGAAGAGCAAATTTTTGGGAAACAGGAATTGGCGAGGATTGGCGCAAAAAGACGGTGGGAGGTGTGGGCAAGTGGGGTTCAAGGGGCCGTAAGCATTTTAACCTCAATTTGGCAAATTCTATTACGATAATAAGGGTAAGGGGCTGCCGCTGCACTGAGTGATGCCGGGGCGAGGGTGAGTAAATAGCCGGAAAATGCTTTATGTGTGTGGCAAAAAAAAAAAATCAAGAAGAAGACAAAAATGGGAGAGGAGGGAAAAGGCAGTTAAAAGCCAAAACAAAGCGCTGTGGAAGTGTATCGAAAATGAGCAAGATCCAATTTCATTTCGATTGTTATCCAATTTCAGAGCAAATCAGTGTAAATGTTTTCATTTTCATGCCTTTAAGGCACGACACACAGGCAAAATGCCATAGAATAGATTTTCCTTGCTTTTCCTCGTCACCAAATGTGTTTACTTGTGTGTGTGTATGAACGTTAAGCGTGTCAATAATTTGTCGTAAAGTCCTTGGGTATGAGTTAAGTGTAAATAAGAGTCAAGTGGAAATCGAAATGGAAACAGAAATAGAAATGAGCGGATAGAAAGCAAATCAAATAAATGACTTCAAGCATAGAAAACGAAAAAAAGGAAAACCAAAAAGAAAAGTAAAGGATTGCCATTGCTGCCTCATAGCCACTTGCGATGTTATGTAATGTAATGTGATGCGATCGAGGGAAAAGCTTTTAAGTTATTTGTCGTTTTGATTTTAAGCCCGATTAAGAGCATTAAAGCCTGGCTTATCCATGCATAGAACAACAATGCTTGGCAATCAGCTGCGGGTAAAATGAGATGATGGCAATGGAGAACATAAAATGCAAATCTGCGATTTGGTTTGTTAAACATTTGCTTAACCACAAAAAAGCGAAAGCGAAAACCCGAAAGTATCTCTCCATATCCCCAAAAATGGCAAAACCAGAGCGGAAAGACTTAAAATGAAGTCGGAGACAACGTCACGTGGCACGAGTGTCAGTGTCAGAGTGAGAAAGAGAGCCGCCGAACCAATGCCGTATTATGAGGCAACAGCAACATATGCTTTACACAGTCTAGGAAAAGACTGAGGGAAAACAATGCGGAAAATATGCGTGGGGAAATGAGCTAGCCAAGGCCATGCGGCTGCGGCTGTGGCAAGGATCTGTGGCCCGGCCCAGGGGGCGGGACGTTCTGTTGCCAGTGCTGGCAAATGAAGGAAAATTACGTTAAATAGAAAAGAAAACTTTTCCACTTTTTAACTTTGGTTTTTTGTGTTTTTTTGTTGTTGATGTTGTTGTTGGCTTGGTAGTCGCGCGCGCGGTTGTTGAACATTTTACAAACAATTTAAGAGCCGCATTAAATTATTGTTACGCTCGCAGCTTAAACTTTAAGACAGCAAGTGTATACCCATTCCCATTCCAGATTTTCCACCCCCTCCCCCAATCCCAACCCCAACTCTTAGCCAATGGTTTTTATTATTTCTTTCGTTTCGTTTGCCTTCTGCTGCTGTTTTGGCCTTTATTTTTATGACCAGCCACCTTCTTGAGGGGCGATAAGAGTGAAAAATGGTAAATTAAGCAAAAGGCAGCGGCTGAATTCTGTTTGTTATTGTTGTTGTTGTTGTTGTTGTGTGTGTGTTTCTACCAACGCGCGTCAGACTAAATTAGAGCAGAAAAACTTAATTTGCCTTCTTTTCCTTTCGTGTTTTGTTTTGATTTTTTTTTTTTTTTTTGTTTGTTTTTTTTTGGATGGCTGCGCCAAAAAGTCGGCATCACATTCCGTTGTAAGCGACCACGCCATCAAAAAGAGTCGGAAGAGGGGGGCATGTGGTGGGGGGTGGGGTAGGACACCAAAGAGGAAAAGGCGCAAAATAACAATTATGTTTTAAGGCAATTGTTTGGGTTTTTCTTTTCTTCTTTTGGCAATTATTGCTGATGTTGTTGTGGTTGTTGCTTTGCTTTGTTTGCGCTTGTTGTTTTGCACTTGTAATTGAGAATGAAATCAGGTTAATTAGAGTAATGACCACTTGGCTGCGACTCTATCGCGCCCTGTCTCCTTCTTTTCTTTTTGCCAGACATTTTAATTTCATGTCAAACGAAAAGGATAACAGGCGAGTGGTCAAGGCTGATTGAGATGCTTACACACACTATATGCAAATTGGCTTATGATTGTTCTAACAAGAAATTTAAGTAGTTAATTTATTTATGGACCAGCTGTCGGAGAATGGGCAAAAACTTTCGACGACCAACTATGTTGCTCTCGCTCTCTTTCTCTCTATTTCTGTGTCTGTCCTCTCATAGTAAACTTGTGGACATGCTAAACCAACACGTGCTGGCGTCTAAATCTACACCACGTACTTGGCCAACACTTTTGAACCCATTTACTTGATATGGCCAGACAGCAACCCAAACCGAACCTAACCGAACCGAACTGAACTGAACCTGTCAGCCCCATAGACATTCGTAGTCTATGGAACTATCCATGGACCCGCCGCTTGTCCGTTATCATGAACCACTGGGATGTAGATGTGGGCTGGTATGGGCTGTTCAGGGGGGTAGGATGTTAAATGACTTTTAATTGGTGTTAGTGCACGTCATCGCTGTCATCCTTCTGGCCGCTGCCTTGTTTGGTGTTGTCATGCGATAGTTGCCAGCCCGAGCCATGAAAATTTCAGTAAAACTTTGAGCACATAAGTTTTTTTTTAGTTCCCCCTCCTTTTTTTTTTTTTTTTTTTTAGCTTTTGCTATGGTTATGGCTATATTACATATGTATGTATGTATATGTACGTAGAGAAGTTGACTTTTCTGGCAAAAACCCTGCCAAAGTTTCCCCTACAATAATAATCACTTTGTAAAAGTTGTGGCCTAAGCCATTGCAGTTAACGAATTTGGTGGTGACGCTACAAACCCAAAAACCAAAAAGTTCACTTTCCAGAATCGTTCAAATTACTAAAGCCCAAACTAAAGGAGGTCTGCAACTTTCTTATTACGTTTATCTCTGCATGTTGGTCGTAGTTGTATGTATGTATAGATACATATAGTAAGCATGTGAGCCAATTAATACATATTTTCCAACAACAAACTTTATATATGTATATATACAAATATCTGACATAGTTTTGTTTAAATTCTATATATAACCACACACAGTGTTATATATAGTCATGAAGGACAGTAATGAAACTTTCAATTCAAATAATGTTAATGAGTAAAAAAACCCTTTTTTGGGCAGACATAATGTTCAACTGTAATTTACTTTTGAAGTGAGTAAAAACTTCATATGAAATACTCTACTATTTCCTTTTACTCCAAATCTAAAATATATTTAAAATGTATACCTAAAGTCTCCTTATGAACAAAAAGTCTCCTTATGAACATTTGACAGCAATAGCTCTTTCTCCTTAACATTCTTCGAAGGTGTCCTAGAAATTTGTTGAATATATGAAATGGATCTAGTATATATGGGAATTTTAAATCTATATTCAGGTGTAGTCGGTATTTAAAATCTTTTTAGGTGCTCATATAGACAGAGGATAGAACGACTCAGTTGAAAAATAAGAACATAAATGTTATATATATATAAATATTCTTTATGTTTCTGAAATCAATTTCAAATAATTTTGTAATTCCCTCAAGGTAAATATTCCTTTATATACTTCTCTTTGTATGTTTGCATATGGTAAATAATTGTTGGCTACTTTTGAAACCTCTATAAGATTGCTTAAAATTATAAAGACTTTTCCTAAAGGTGTTTAATTTTGTCTAGAATTGAAGTAAATGTGATAAGAAATTTCTTTGATTTGAGAATCTATCGTATTAAACGAGTGTTTACTGTACGTACACACAAACACAGGTCACGATTCCGGGCTTCTCCCAATTGACAATCCCTTGAAATATTTTGACTTTATTATGTCATAGAGCCAAATTGTGATATGATCTGAACATTTGTGTGCATAAATGGTCATATGAATGATTAAAATATATACCAACAATACATATATGTATGTATGTTTTGTTGTTGTTTTAAATAAATTAAACATTTTACTACGCCACACAAATTGCGGAGATTTTGTTGTTGTTTGCTGCCTCACTCTATTTTCACCCTCTTTTCGTGTTTTTTTTTTTTTTTTGCCATTTGTTGGATGAGTCTTTAAAAATTTATGTATGAATTTGATGTGTAAATTCAAATTAAATTTTTGTTGTCGCTGTTGCGTGTACAGACTTACACTTGCACGACAAAAAAACAGAAACAAACACACACTTACATATATAAAATATATATAATAGTATATACTATATACGGGTAGGTTGAAGGTATATGTATTTTTTACAGCATGACTTTGCGACATATTCACATACACCTACAAAAGTTATAGGTATATTTCATGCCAGACGGAAATTCACAACAAAAAATGAGAAAAAAAGAAAGGGTTTTCGGGGCAACAACAACACAACAGCAACGAAAAGCCCGCTTTGGATGATGTCGTAGGCCTACACAAAAGGGGAAAGCTACACGCAATTTGTATTTGTTGTTGGTTCTGGTGTTGCTGGTACTTTAGCAGTTGTTGTTTTTGACGTTTTCATTTTGAACATTTTGCGTTTTTTGACCTTTTTTTTCTTTCCTCATATGCCAAAGACAAACATACACACACATACATATATGCACAGTCACCAACACAACACTCACACACACACACACCACAGAGCGCTCATTACCCTTACACACAAGGCTCACTCAATCATAAATGAATGCACACACATACATACACACACACATGCTTATTTGTGTGTGTCCAACCGGTTTACATTTCTACAAAAGGAAGTTGTTACTTTGGCTTCCGGTTTAGCCGAATTGTTATTATTATTTATAAGCGCTTACGATTGGGTCGGGGTCGGGCATTCAATGTTACATTCAATTTCCATCACAAATGATTTTCGGTACGTGTGCCCCACTCGAAATTCAAGGGTCGATGACTGGCATAAAAATGGGTTTGAAGTAAAGTTTTGGGGGGTTTGAGACAATGGGCAAAGGTCAGCAGTTGACTCATTAGGATTTGCCTTTTACCTTTTTTTGTTTTTTTTTTGTTGTTTTGCTCTTTCATGCTGAATGCTGGCTCATGCTTGCTCTTTGGATAACATTAATCAATTAAATCAACTCAATCGCAACTAATCTGTGGTTCCTTTGCTGACCTGGCAACTTCTCGACTTCTCATCTGACTGGTTGGATGGGCAAGTGATTTCTGGTCCTTTGGTCTTCAATAAATGGTTAGCAATGCAAAATGCAGCAGCTTAATTTGTTTGTCCTTGTTGACTATTTTGTTGGCTTTGCATTTCAGTTGCAGTTGCAGCTGGAATTGCATTTGCAATTGCAATTGTTGCTTTTGCAGTTGATTCTGTTGCTGCCGATGACATTTATTAGCTTGTAAACAAAATGCGGGAGCTTTTTGCAGCTTACCAAGAGATTTGTCAGACTTTGCTGCACATAATTTGCCTCAACGGCCAATGAAATACAATTGCAGTGCAATCATACGATATATACATATGTGGGCATATAGCATATAGCATATTGCAGATCTGGCTTAATTATTAATTTATTTATTTTTCAATTTGACCAATTGACAGGCTGATGGGCAGCTTTAATACTTAAATTGTTTAACTAGCATCCGTTTAATTTATGCATATTTATTATGTGGCCGGCATTTGATTTGCGTAGTCGGACAGTGGCTTCTGTGCTCTTCTCTTCTGTCTGTTTTTTTTTTTTTTTTTTTTTTTGCATTCGTTTATGCCATTTTAATTAAATCATATAAATGTCAATAATTTCACACAGCGCTCGAAAGTATGCTTCAATTAGCCGTGCGCATAAGAGTGACCGCAAAAATTATACAAATTATGCATATATGAAAAATGTACAATTGTTATTACACACATATTTGCCATTGGCTGCTTTTTGTTTTTTTTTTTTTTTTTCTTGTACATACCTATATAATTACATATCTGAAAAGTTTTGAGCAGGAGACGTGGAACATCGAATGAACTATAGAAACCATGCATTAAGCTGCCTTTTTAATTATGTTATATAGTCCTTAATCCTATAACACTTGAGTTATTGAAGCGAATAATAAGCCTCTGAATATTATCTTATTGCACAAACTTTTGAGACTTTAAGTAGATTGTTTTGATTTATCAAACCAAATAAATTTGTTTATTTATTGTAAACCAATCATCCTTAAGTGCTTCTTTGCGCTGATTACAACCTTTTCTTCAGCTCAGTGCTTCCAGCAATAGACTATATATTTACAAACTATTAGTACATTTGATAAGTAACTAGGCACCTCGTTCAATGAAGTACAATGAATGGGAGGGCAGATTTTTACGTCCACTCAAGAGAAACAAGCGAACTAACAACGCAATTCCTTATGTATATATAAGAATTAGCTGGAAATAAGATGAACGAAACAAATAAGTTCTTTCACTAAGGAAGCAAAAACGATTCCCATAATTTCCGATGCAGAAATGCGAGTAAACATACTTAAACTGTTTCTTGTGAATTGCATTTTCCACTTCATATATATCTTAATGATTTGTGAACGTGGCCAATCTCAGCCGATGGCCTCAGCAGTATTGGCTCTTATATTTTGTTCTCTTGCACTTCTCGAATGAAAATAAAAGAAGTTGCAACATGATTAACTTGAGAAAATATATGCCTGTATATATGCTTAACCCTCTTCTGGTTCCCAAAATGATATCAGATTATGTTATCCGACAATGACATAACTGAAATTACTCCGCTCATCTTTTGAGTTTTTCTTTATAATATTTTGAAATTGTAAAAATTTGCTATGCCTGTCATTTATCAGATTTGGCTCATTTATAAGCGGATGCCATGATATTGGCTAAAAAGGTTCTATCAAAATTGAACGATTTTCTGTGCTTGTGATGCAAAATGCCTCAAAACTAAATGCATGACTCCGCCAAGATTATTTCGCTCTGTCAACAAAATGTATGCAAAATGTAAAAATGCCAAGAATATATGTATGAATACACACAAAAATATAAAACTCAACCACAAAAAAAAAAAAAAATGATAACAAAAAGTAAAAAGTAACAACAACAACAAGACAATGGAAGCAAAAGGACACACTGAAAGCGAGAAAAAAAAATCACAGCAAAATGTTTTTCAATCTACGGAGACACGCGACAACCTTCTGGATAGGGAGCCACTGGAGCTAAGGGTGGCAGGAAAAACTATTGAAAAATGTAAAGCAGCTGGCAAGGACGACGACAACGTTAGAGGCAACGGCGGCAGCCTGCAATGGCACAAGGTGAAGGAAGCCAAACGAAGCGGAAGCAGCCGAACAAGATGTCGACAAAAATCATCAACTACTGCGACTGCTGAAATACAAAGCAGGACGCGGAACTGAAACTGTAAACTAGGAAACTGGGAAACATTGCAAAATGAAGCAATCGCAGACAGCCAACTATTACAGTAGATTCGCCATTACGCAGACAGCAAGGACCACGGAGAGAGAGAGAGAAAACAGATTGGTAGGGAGGGACTCCTTTCAGCAGGAAACCAGCGAAGCGTTAGTGAAAGTGTTTGCCAGGTGGAGGGCCGACACGCCTGTCGTCGGTTCGTTAGTGTCTCAAGGCAGGCAACAAAAGCTTGTATAAGTGCTGCCTGCTTAAACGCATTGTTGGTGTTGCCACTGCTGTTGTTGTTGCTGTTGTTGCTTTGTCATTACACTCCATCCAATATTCCACAGACGAGATTGCAGCAGGAGCACATGCACACAAACACTCACCTATACACGAAGACTTCCGCAGACGAAAAGCTTTCCGCTTCCGGTTTCGGGTGAGGTAATATTGTTGCAGCAACTTTAAATATTAACAGTTAAGTAGCGTGTATGTCGCAAGTTTTGTGGGTGTGTTGCTTGCTTCGATTTTTCTTGCTCTTATCGCTGCCGGCATCGACTGCGTGCAACTCGACTCGCCTTGCCTCGTTTCGAGTTGGCTCACCTTGCCTTTCACCCTCTCGTACTCCTTCCTCACTTCTTCCGACTATTCCCTGCTTCTGTCAAAGTGTCATTTAGATCGTAATGGTTTGATATGAGCTCGCAAAACACATTAAAAGTCTTTCGTTACAAGCGGCAGCAGCAGCAACAACGTCCGTACAACAACATAACCAATATTTGGCTTCGGTTTTCACATATATACATAAGCTACTCATAAGCTGATTGCCAGCCATTTGTACTCAGCGTGACGGCATTCCAATTTACTTATTCCAACTGTTTTATGAATCGACTGGCAATTAATTAAAATCAATAAATTGGGTCACTTTTTTTGTTTTGGTAGTAAGTAGTATATTACGTATACGCCATGTGCGACTAAATGAATTAACAATTAATGCTTGAACCTAGAAAAACTGGCAAGAGAAGTTTCATTCACTTTTGAATCTTTTATGTTTTCACACTACAAACAATCATTTATTATGGAAGTTATATTTAGTCAGTAAGGACTCAAGTGGTAATGACACACAATGAAAATTGTTAAGAGTTTCATAAAAAATTAAAGAGCTATAACTACAAGCCATTCTGTTAACCTATTATTAATTTGTTGTTGATTATTATTAGTCTAGTTTGATAGAAAAGAAGCAGGCAATGGAATAGTATTTTCATGACTATTTTACTGACAAGGAAAAGTATCCAAAGTGATGAGCGCTATCAATCGAAAGGACTTTTCGAATAAATATCGGCTGCCAAATTTCTCAAAAATTCTAGCAGAAAGCCCTCAAATCCCCAAAATCGAATAGTTAATTAACGGTATTCCAGCTGCAGTTAATGCTTCTACAATTGTTTATTTATATTTATTTATACAAAATGTTTGCATTCCAATTACAATTTACGAAGGAATCTAAAAGCTAACTGAATTTTTTGGGCATATTCCAGGATTTAATTTAAAAAACTAATATATATTTATCCTGAATATACAGAGTGAAGTTTGTCCCCTTATTGGGTTAAAATGTAAACCTCACAGTATGAAATGAATTATGTTCATTTAGTTGCTTAAATTCAGGATTTTAGCTCTTTGACTTGTAATCGGTTTTCCACAATTTAGCACCTTCTTGTTCTGTGATTTATGTTAAGCCAATCTTTTTTCCCCCCATCTTTTTTGTTTGTGTGTTTTGGTTTTTTTTTTTAAGAGATGAACAAATTAAAGTAAATTCTTCTTCATTTTAATTTTATGCCTAACGACTTTCGACCTGTGGGTAAACCCATGAAACGGCATCTAAAGCGACTTTCTAATTAGTTTGGTTTGTCAAGAGAGATGAAGAAGATGCCGTCTCAGTCTATGTACGTCTACGCCCCCCCCAGACTCGCCCCGGACTCCTCGACGACAAGGCGCACTTGACTCAATTTATATGTGAATGGGTGAATGGATGTTGGGATGGGATGGTGGTTGGCTGCAACCACTTTGACGGTATCAAAACTCATATCTGCTTTTGAATTCCAAGAATGTTTTCTGAGACTGGCAGAAACCCGCACACACACACACACACACACACACACAAACACATGAAAATGTTTGTAAGCAGAAAAATGTAAGGCCATAAAAATATGTTACAATGCTTCGTTGCGTTATGAAAGAAATTATAAAGGCAACCGGTATCTGAGTGGGTGTGTTTGTGCGTATGTGTGTGTTGGCAACGCGAAGCCACAATTTCCGCAATTAAATAAAAACGCAAACTTAAGCCGCAAGCAATGTGAAGAAGTGTGGCAGGTGGGGAATGGGCCAGGTAGGTAGGCAGGTGCCCCAAAATGAATGTTGAGTGTCGCTTGGCTTGTCGGTTGGCTGAAATATTTGCATATGTGCGGAAGGTGGTGAAGATGATGATGGTGCTCGGGAGGCAGACGGTGGAGGTGGTGATGAAGTGGCTCACCCACACACGCACACACTCACACACACATACAGACAAATGCTGTGGCACGCAAAGCGTTAATGTATTTTGATTTGAACCTCAGCGTCGACTAACGTCAACGTTCGGCTGCGTGGCAGTGAGTTCATTTTAATTTCACAGACATGCGACTCGGCTGGCAAAGAGACACACCAATACACACACACGCATACACACCACACACAACGGCACACCAGCACACACAATACAAAACACACACGCGTGTTAATATTTCCACCATTTTGCGTTTTGTATAACTTTTCGTTGTTTTCTTTCATTTGAACTCAACTTTTTGGTTGCCATTTTATTTGTCGCAAAAGGCAAACATCCGAATAAATTTAAAGAGCAGCGAACAAATCTTAAGTAAACTAAATAAAAGTGAAACTTTGCTCATTTGTTGCCTGATGTATTTGCGTATCTCACAGATACACAAATTGTGTATGTGTGTGTATCTCTTTTCGTTGATGCTGCCAGGCAAACAAACCAAAAAAAAAAAAAAAAGAGTAAGGCAAATTACGAATATTTGCCATAAAAATATCAACACGAATGCCGTTTGTATGGTTAGAGCAAACGCCTAAAAATATGCTTTTAATTTTATATGCATAACAAATTTATGCAAAGTGCGCGGTCGTCAGGTGTCCTCCATGTTGTCTCTTCTGCCTCTCTCTCTCTCTCTCTCTTTCTATCTATGTGTATGGGTGACTGCTTGAGTGGTGTGTGTGTGTGTGTGGGTGCTGACAGCCTCATGAAATTATATAAAGATGCTTACTAGGTCGTTGATATGCCTTCAACACAACTCGTCGTGGCTTCAGCCTGCTATTATATTAAAATTGCGACTACGTGCGGGTTAAATGTGTGCCAGAGTCAAAGATAGACTGAATCTACACTGGGTCTATATGAAAAGTGAATTTTGATGGATGATGCCATGCCAGGCCACCAGAGAGTCAGTCTCTATGTGTGTGTGTGTTCCTGGTTGTGATTTATACATACAGTTCTATGTATCTAAATATATTCACCTGAGCACCGTGCAATTTTTTTTTTTTTGCGCTGCTCAACTTGCCACCAGCAGATGAAGGTGATTTATTTTTGAACAGTCTGTATGAATTTTGTGGCCCATTAAAGTGTCATTAATGGAATGGAGGCGAAAATTCATGGGTATTGCATGTCTAGCAGTTGCATTTCTAATTAGACAAAATTCAATTTATGCCACACACAGACAGTGAAAGAGAGACAGATTCTGATTGTTGTTAACGAGAAGCGCGAACCGAGAACCACATGACGATATTAGTTGCCCCACATATGGCAGTATATTACAAGCTGTAATCCCTCAAAAATTGATGTTAAGCTCGAAGAGCTTAAAATCATGATCCTCATGACACACACGCAAAAGTGGTTTAGCCCCGCTCAAACGCAAAATTATAGCAGCGAAAAGAAGAAATAAAGAAAAAGTGAAATCTGAATCTGAATCTGTGTGAGCTGTGAGCTTCATATGTATCTAAAGCTGACAGAGTGTGCGGCAAACACGCGAATATGTATAAGTATTTAACCCCAAAAAGGCACTTAATTAGCAGCCTTGACTTTCAACATACCCGTATACGCAGTTGAGGCGTACTGAGGGGAAGAGTTAAAGCGTCGCACCAAATGGCATGTGACTTTAAAGCGCTTTCATCAGACTCTTTGCCAGGAGGGAAGGGAGGCTTCTCCTGGTATGGCATGGGACTTTGTCTGGGGCAAGTTGCTAACTGCAAAAGGTAGCATATTTTGTTCTGTATTTTGCTTTTTACTTTCTACTTTTTGTGCCCTGGCTGGAATTTCGTGCAAATAAACACACAATTTTAATTTACTTTTTGCTTGGCTCTCGCTCTCACTCAGCTATGAACATTTTTTCTCATTTGAAGTGAAATCGAGACAGGTCGAGACCATAAGCAGCGGTTGCCAACTGTTCTGAAGGGAAAAGCAGAAAGATCGGGCAGCAGTTCACTGGCAGGCAACCTTTTGCCATTGCTGAGGTCGCTGCTGTTGCTTTTTGTCTTGTGCTGAATTTTTAATTTGCCAGGTAAACAACGTGAAGAGAGAAGAGCGTGTGAGTTCTGCCATCTACCCATTTTCTTTCTTCATTTGATGAAGGTCGTATTCATGCTACTTCTGATGACGATGATGATGATGGTGCAGCAGCAGCAGCAACATCTCGCGCCCATCAGTCTGAGCAGAAGGTTAAGTGCAGAAAGCTTCTTTGTGGCTTTTTTTCTTTCTTTTTCTTGGTTGGTGGAGTGTGCTACAAATTGAAATATTTTACTCGACCTGATGCTTTTGTATTAAGGCCCACACAGACACCACTCCGCTGAATATGTTGTGTATTTTTCAGGCTTTCAGGTTGGCACGTATAAATAATTTGCATTACTTATGTGAGTGAGCGTTGAATTTAATTACAATTTTAACTGCAACTCCTGTAAATGCACAATACAAACTATTGACAATCTAAAGGTAATGGGTGGGGTATGGTGGGGTAGGGTGCGTGGCGTGGCATGACGTGGTTTGGTTGTGTGGTTGGGGCACGTATACGCAATAACATTAAATTGGCATTGGTAACACACATACAAAATATGGCCACACTCATTGCAACAGCAACAGCCAACAGCAGGAGTAACAGCAAAAGAAGTGCTGACCCAGTTTGACTTTGGCTTCATAACTAATTCACGCTCACACACACACATACACTCGCATACGAGTACACTCACACGAGGGGCAGTACATAAAACATTGTGTTACATGGACCTTCAGGCACCTATGCGCGAACTCTGCGCCGAGTGTGTGACTGTGTTAGTGTGTGTGTGTGCATCGAATTGGGTCGGAATGGGTCGAGCATCGGAGTGTTGCAATATAATTAAGGTGGAATAACTTAAGGGCATATGTATGTGAGTAGTGTCTGTTGCGTTTTAAATTGAAGCGATTTAAGCATAAGCAGATCAAATGCAACATCAGTTTGCCATCCCTCTGCCGCCACTTAAAGGTGAGCAATTACTCTACAGGATAGGTAAAAATTCATACAAAAAAAGATCAAACAAATTACATAGCATTGAATCATTTAAATTTTCAATTCAATATGAATAACATTCCCTTTTCCTTTCCATTGGCCAAACAAAAATTTACTACATACGTCTCCAAGAGAAAAATATACGAAAATTTTATGCTGATTAAAATCTTATGTCATGCCTTAGCACAACGACATCAGCCAGACTGGCAGACGGACAGCTCCACACAACTCAAGGAGGCACATCCGTCGTCGTCCTCGCCGTCCTCGTCATCGTTGTAGACATTGGCCACTAAAAGAAAAATTCCCATTCAAATGCGAATTCGAATTCAAGGAACTTGTGTACATTGGTGCAAACTCAATCTAAAATCTATATACATATGTACACGCCTGTCGTCGGGCCAGGACGAAGGACCAACATGGACATGGCCATGGTAGTAAAAGAAAAAATACGAGTAAAAAATATAACAGAAATTTTTATGTCCCTCAACGTCAACCTCATTGCAGTTTCGTGTGTATGTGTGTGTGTGCGTGTGTCCTTTTTCCTCTTTGCCTTACGATTTCTTAACATTCAATCAATTCTGTAGTTTTGCTTTCAACCTTTTTTTGCTAAGTGGTAACTCAAACGTCAAGCATATTGAGAGCAAACCTTAATGACTAATTTGCCAAGGCAACTTTGGTCAGTTTGTCTCTCTGTCTCTCTCTCTCTCTCTCTTTCCCTCTCTCTCCCACTCTGTTCGTCAATCAATCAGTCAATTAATCAAACACATTTACTCGCTTACTATTTATTGTATATTACCTTTTCAAGCGTTTTGCATTCGTAATAACCAATTTGCCATATTTTTTTTCTTTTTACGGTAACAGAAATCGTAACAAAATGGCAACAAAATTGAATCGATATTTATGATTATTTAATAAACTCAATTACTAGTAAATGGATCTGCTGCCAGTGCGTGTTACAAACGTCTCTCATTCTGTCTCTCTCAGTGTGTGTGTGTGTGTGTGTGCGGGTCTGTCTGCCTGTTCTTCTGAATCCACGCCACGTTTTGTTCAACTGTTTTATGTTGCAAGTTGCACGAGGTTAATGCACTTACTTTTACTTTGAGCCAATCGAATGGCCAATGGCTGGTAAATTGACTACTCACTCCTAACCTACGCCACTCGGCGATTCTCTGGCATTTGGTCTTTTATTTTTTTTTTTCATTCGCCGACGACCGTTTGACATTTTTAATGTAGGTAAATGAAAATTTTATGAAAATGCCATTAACAATGATTTTACCTCGTTATTCTCTGTTTTTTTTTTTTGAGCCATTTTTTTTTTTTTTTGCTTTGTTTGGCCAAAAAGTTTTCTGTGCACTCTTGCTAAAAGTTTTATACAGTTGCCATTCAAACCCTTGGGTCGGAAGGTGTGGAGGAAGGGGATAGCTAAAGAACTTTTTTTTTGCGTTTAATTGCCTGGCAAATGGTTGAATAAGAGATTGAAAGCAGAATAATAAAATGCCATTGACATTTTCTTTGCTTCCTCCCACACTTTTTTTTCTCTCATCCCCATCTGTTTCGGGTTTTTTTATATGTTACATAAGCATGACCATTTTGAAGCTCGTTAACTGCATCAAGTGTATGAAATCTTTGGTCACAACACGTGCCACAAAACACACAAACTTGGCCACAATGCAGCACACAGAAAACTATTATTCTTTTGCCTCGAGCGATTGCAGCAAAAGTCGAAGGAAAACCGAGACGACAAGGATATAAAGACAAAGAGGTGGAGGAGGAAACAAAATAATACTAGAAATCCAATGGACTGGGTCTGGCATATTTATTTAGTTTGCTTGGGCCAATTGTTGTTGCCATTGCAGTTGCTATTGCCTGTTTGCGGCACGTAGCAACGCTCAGCCAACATTTAAAACAAGTCAAGTTGTTTTACTTACCGCCACCCCCTTCTCGCCAACTTCTCTTCAAACTCACCTTCTCTTCTCTGTTTATAAAATGTCTCTCTCTCTCTGTGAGTGTGTGTGTGTGTTGCCGCACAATAAAATGCGAAACAAAACCTCAATTCAAACTGAATATAAATTGTTTTACAGCTGACGTTTGCTTTGCATTTTAAATTGTTTTAAGCGTGTGCCTCACACAGTGACTCTCAAACTGTGGTGACGTTCATACATATATGTATCTCTCTCTCTCTGTGTATATTCCTATTTCCGCCAATAGATGACACCACCAGGGGAAAAAAGGTCATCGTGTTAATTGGAGCATAGCTGACGACATCTTTCACTATCATCCGACTTTACCTTTTACCTTCACACTGACCATTCAAGTGTATTGAAATTCATTCAACTTGCATGTGTGCTAATTATAGTTGCTTCAAGTCAATCAATTGTTAAAATTGTAATCCCCTCGCTTACCCGATCTTCCAATGGTCAGATCTGTCTCCAAGGCTGTTGTGACCGATGATATGGATTTGTCTGTGGGCAGGGCAGCCGGTGGCATGGGCAGGGGACCCACTGTTGAGGTGGTCGTTAGATCGCAGCATTCACGTTCGGGAAATTCACTGCAACTGGCCAGATGTAGGGCACTGCCAAAGAGTGTGACCCAAACGCTGAGGCAGCAGGATAGAATTTTTAGGTTTTTTATGCGAAAGCGGGTCATGTTGTTGTTGCAGTTGGGCTTCTCTTAGCCGTCAGCTTGATGATGTTGATGATGAAAATGATAGTGTTCCTTTCCTTTTTTTTTACTCTTTCTATCGTTTGCTGATTATATTAATTATTCTAGCATTTTTACTTTACTTGAATTTACAATTTGTGTTCCATTATGCACAGTTTTGCAGTTGCACTCTACTTGAAAAAAATCACAATTTCACTTTAACTTTAACTTTGGCATTTCAATGACTTTAAACATTTTGCGTTAGCCTTGGAAATGTTTGTATTTTTCGGAAGAGGAAAATGTGGGTGGGGACGAAAAAAAAAACCTCTTGAAAAAGTGCACAACAAAATATTGACAACAACAGAGAGAAAGAGAAGGAGAGACCGAACGACAGACAGACAGACAGACATCGTCGACAGTCAAACCATGAACAGCATTTACAATTACTTTCAACGAAAAATTTATATAGACAACAATAGACATAATGCAGCAATAACGGCAATGGCAATGGCAAACGGCAATGGAAACAACAAAATCCATAAGCGAACTGAAACTGGAAAAGTAAACGGAAACACAGACCCGCCCACAGCAAACACTGAATAACATAAAAACTTTTTCATTTACAATTTGCTCAGTGGGTCTATGGTGGGTCTATGGCCATGTAGCAGCAGCAGCAACAACAACATCAACGTATAACAAGAAAATGTTGAAAAGTTCTTTGGGTAAATGCGAAAAGTTGTTGCTGATGTTGTCGTCATTGCTGCTGTTGTTGTTGTTGATGTTGCTGCTGCGGTTTTTCGCCTTCGCCTGCTTGTCTGTCTAGTCTCGCATTCGGTCGGTGGCGTATGCGCAATATGCAAGCAATGCATTGCATTCGCTTGTCTCTCTCCGCAAATTAATTCACTTTGCCACTTTAGAGCTTTACGCCTGCTTATCAAGCAAATCGAGCACAAATATTTACCAAATCAATATGATAAAACATATGTATATACTACATATAATTTGCTGTGATTTTACTCAAAGGAAAACACACACAGGCGAGCAGAGAGTGTCGAACACTCCCGTGAGCAATCATGTTAACAAACAGAAAAGGGAAATGCCAACAGGCGACAGGCAAATGCAATACACACGCATCTTTGCCTTGGAAAAAGCGACGCTCAGGGCAACGGGAATGAACTTAAGAAAATTATTGTCAAAGAACAACAGCAACAACAAAGTAGAGAGAAAAGGGAGATGTGTAGGGAAGGTCGAGAAGCGGAACAGAATGTTGATAGCAGACATGTTGCAGTCAATCACGTGCGGCAAGCGGTAGAGAGACGAGAAAAGGATGACGATTCTAGCCAGTCAACGAGGCGAATGCAGGCAAACACAAACGACAAACATTGGGCCACAAAAATAAAAAAAAAGAGGCGAATGCAAAATATAGAGGCAAAGGAGGCGCGAAGGCGTTTTCTACATATCCCTTGTTGTTTCTGCTTGAAATGATTTTTTTGCTGCTGCTGCTGCTTCTGCTGCTTTGTTGCCTTGGTAACGAGAAGACGCAATGAATTTTTTCTCAACAATTTTTTGTGCAACGCGTTCGCCGTTTGAGCTGTGCTCCGTCTCCAACTCGGTCTCTATCGTCCTCGTCATCGCCATCAACGTCATCATCGCCGTTGTCGTTTGCTTTTGAGCCAAAGTGTTGCCATAACGAGCGTAAAATGGCGGCAAAAAGACGACAAGCAAAGACAACACGCCGTGAAGCAAAGAGACTAAGAGGAGAGCAGAAGACAGAAGGGAATATAGCTGTAAAACAAACAGCAGGCCCAACATTCATGTGTGTGTGAGTGTGTGTGTGTGTGTGGTGGGAAAAATAACGAAGCGAAAATTGAAACTAAAATAAAGCCATGTTTGCTTCACAAATTGTTACGTGTGCCAACGCCAAGTCAAGCCAAGCGAACCCAAGCCAAACCAAGCCAGACTCCAACTCAAAGTTTATTTATTTAAAGTTTCAAGTTTTAGCATAAGTTAACATTACGGTAACGGACATATGTATAGGCAGACTCTGCCAGACTGCAGCTGGTAACAACATGTCCTTTCTACTTCCTTCTATAACTGCTCCACACAAAATTTTAGTTGGTAATGTGTAATAAATAGGGTATATTAGATAACACACCAGGCCAACAGCCATTCCAATGCCGAAAACCATCCATGGCCAAGGAGCAGAACCTGAAGCCATTTGGTTTCAGTTCACCAGCTGTGCAAATATGTGTGTCAATGCTGTGTACAGTGTGTCCAGCTTTTGAGTCAGTTGGTAAGCTTAACATTTAAATATCTGTCTGCTCTGTCTCTTTCTCTTTTTATAAACCTAGAGTATGTCTCGCTCTCTCTCTCTCTTACTGCGTCTCTGTGCTGAACTGACCAAACAAGCCAATAAATGTACCACAAATTGTATGTCAACCAGAGTGAGTCACTGCATTGACACACTTGGCCAAGTTTTTGGTCTCAGACACAGAGATGGAGACAGAGACAGGAACGAAAGAATGGCTTTCTCACATGCCATGCCGAAAATTCGATTTAAATTGGAATTCTTTACAAAAGACGAAATCCCGCAAATATGCGACATTCTTTTGGCCAATTCTGGCTAGGCGAATTAAGAAGAATGAGAAAAGATCTAATTAAGTTCTTGCCAGAATCTAGAGCGAGTCTGTAGCGAAGACTTGTGGCAGCATCTCATAAAAGTTACTTCTTTTGACTGACACTGCAAGAAATTGCAAGAAACTTTTACGGCTCACATTGCAGCAATGACTCTGAGATGTAATTAAGTATGTGCGACATAAACGGAAGTAACGGATACTGCAGTTCCGCCCAACCATTTGCGGTTACCTACACCTTAATATCATCCCCATATCCATTCCCACTCCCATTCCCATCATCATCATCATCATACCCCTGCTGCAGAGACAACTGACAGTTGTCGTCGTCTCAACTCATGTTCATGACAAATGCAATTTGATAACAAATTACTTGACAATCTAGAGAAGCGAAGACTACAGTAAAGGAGAAAATGTCATCAAGAATATAAAACTGCAAGCTGACTTATTTAACTAAATAAGTCAAGGAAGCCCATCGATTATTCGAATTAATATTCATTTTGGTATACTTAGTTGACTTCAAAAAGCAATGAAATTTATTTCACCTAACCAATTTGTAATACTGCCTTATATATGAGATTATATGTATATAATCTGTATGATAGATAATTTTCTCGAACTTCTAAGCCACTTGAGTCATAACTTACTGACAAATCAGCTAATTTTTAATGGGACTTTCATACGAGTTAAGTTTCAAGCTCTCTTTTTTATGGCCAAAGTTGAGGAATTTAATGTTCATTCGAGGTGGTTCGTATTCGATTTTTGTTCGTTTTGTTCGCTTTTGAAGCAACAGTTTTGTTGAAGCGCATAATTACATTGGTGGCCGACCGTAATGAATTTTTAATAGTCAGGTTGAATGTGAGGCGGCTAGGTTAAAAGGACACTGACAATGTGCACATTAATGAGTTTGCAATGTTTCAAATGCAAAACGTAGATATTCTCGTATTTTTATTTGCATCATTTTTCGATGGTCATACATTTGATAGCTCTCTGTTAAGGGACAAGTAACTTGTCCGTATTTATTATGTATGTTATGTGATTTGGTTTTTTTATTGCTCGCAGCTCTGAAAACAGGAAATTTGTGTTTGGTCAACAAGAAAAATAATGATAAAAAATGAGTTTTAATATTAATATTTTTGATGTATTTAAACAAAAAGAAACGACTGGACTCTCTCACTAAGCTCAAGTTTAATTTCTGCTCTTAGATTTAAGAGCCCAATCATCGTGAAACTTTGTCCTTTTTCAGGTGGAGCAACTTTGGCCGTAAAATGTCAGACACTAATCATTGATTTGGATTGATTTTCCTTTTGCCAGTCTGGCTACCTTTTGACGGCACTTGAAAAATTCGTGTTTGTGCGCCTTTAGCTATGCTGCTATTGATATTTATGTTTGCCTTTTTATGACTTTAATTTATGAGTATCGATTTCCAGGCGCCATGAATGGCGGTTCGTTTTGTATGTGAGAAACGAAACAGGTGCCGGGCATCCCACGGAGTGAAGATTGACAGGGAATGGGTTAGAAAAATGAAATCAAAAATTTAAATTATATGTCTCACAATCAGCCAAAGCAAAAGCGAAGGAGGGTTGCCAAGTGCGCGCACCTAGCTCTAATTGCCTTCGTTTTTCTATGACGCACATGATCCAAGTTATAGGGAATTTGACCTTTAAGGTTTTACAGTTTTGAACTATCGATTTGGAGTGAACCAACGTGCGAGACTGACTATGGACTATGAGAGACGGGACCATGGAGACATGGCCAATTAATATGATTTCGAGCAGCGATTATACAAATCGTTTTAGGTGCCCCTCCGCAAAAGTAGGCAAAAATAAAATGCCAGTCGTATCATTAATAAACGTCTCGGGGCAAAGGGGAGAATGGTCTAGAAGAGGGAGAGTCGAGTTGTGCACGCAGGTTAAGGCATAATCCAATCGGCCAGTGGAACACACACACACACACGCATACACAACCCACGACAGACAAAGCGAAAGAGAGGGGAGGCAGAGAGAGAGAAGAGGCGACTCTCTCACACACGGTCACACTCAGGGGACTTGGGCATGGACCTGGCATTAGGATAATGGATGATTACTGGAAAACGTGTGGCATGGCGTGCGGCATGGTGCCATTTACATGCAGCAGCAACGTTAGTCAAAGTCATGTTTCGGTCTAAGGTTTCACTCCATACAAACCCACACACACAAATGTGGATTGTATATGTACACATAGATAAACAATGTACAATATATATACCTTCTATATATGTACATATGTATATGTGTATGTACATGGCCTCTACATAAAGTCAATTTCGTGTACAATTTTATTTGCATACAAGTGCAAGTTTGTTTGGTGGCAAGAAGGGCGACCAGACAAGCCAGAGACACACATTTGGTTCGTCCTCGTCTTATTGCATGTCTTGCAAAATATATTGTGTCTGCCCCTTCCCCCCGATCCAACCCCACCACCCACCCGGCCATTCTACTTCCTTTCCAGCCATCATGGAAGAAAAATAGCTGCAAAAGTCATTGAATGAATTTTATGCATTGACATTCGTTCCCATAGCCGAATATTGCACTAAACGGACATGGCTGATGAGGTGGATGATAAGGGGCGAGATGTGTTGAGGTAAAGGGACCCTTGCCCGTCAGGGTTCGCTGCGACAACGGCATGTCAAGCTGACCCAGTTATGCATTGTTTCCATAGTTTGCTCTTGTGCTTGTTTTTCCTTTATACTTCTTTTCGTTTTTGGATTTTGCTTTTTCCACTCTTTTCTGTGTTTTCATTTTTTTTTGGTTGGCTCTCCCTTTTGCGGTGTGTTGGCATGAAGATTTGGTCAATAATTTTAAACCCAGTGAGAAGGGGCCACCCCATCTCAACCCATCTGTGTGTTTTAGCACTACCTCCGCCCTCCCCCAATTCAATCATTATTCATATTTGCTGCTTTTATTGTTTGTCATTGTCGTGTTACTGTTTAATGTTTGGCATTGCATTGATTTTCAGTTTATATTTGTGTTTAAAATTGCTCGCCAGCAAAAACTCGACAAAGAGTGAAAAATCGTGTCAAAGGGAGAGAGAAAACAATGAATGACTAGATGCGAGTGCAAAAACGAGATGGCAAGAGATTGAAATATAGGGAAAAACTGTGAAAATGCTTTTGTTTATTTTATCGCCGCCATATTCCAATATTTATTTATTTAAATTCATCTGCTTAATTGATGGAAAAATTTTCTAGTAAATTAAATGCAATTACTAGAAATTAATTCACGATATCCTCAAACCTGATTTTATTCTCCACACACACAAAACGAGTTTTGAATATTAACAAAACGAATTAACAACTTAGACCAAGCAAATGTTAGATATTTGTTAGTGAAAATATGATTTAGTTTAGTAGATAATTCAGAATAGCGCCAGGGGATATTAATTGAAATGTGTTTCCAATTAAAAATTATATACATAATCGTTTTAGATTTCAAGTGGATAATTTGTGAATTGGCAAATGAAACCTAAATTTTTTCTTGCAGTAATTGGATATTGTGTCCTATTGAAAGATAACTATAGTGTGAAAGGTATTTAACCTTTGATGGCTAATTGGGTCAACAAACTGCATCAGTTTACCACGAATCACTTGAGTCGACAGTCTATAATTTAAACATGAGTGTGGCACGCACTCTTAACAAACACACACACACACACACATATACGCAGACACAAGCAATTAGTGTTGGCCAGGCCACTTGACTTCACAGACAAGGCTCTTAAAAATATTAAAAACCCAAATACCAACAAGCCAGATATATACTGGCCATGTCTGGGAGTGAGTCTGTGATAGTACGGTTTGGTTTGGTTCAGTTTGGTTTGGTCAAACTGACCGCATCAAAGCGTACTACAGTGCGTATGAGCAATATATGCAAGCCGTTTGCTAGTGGTAGTAAAATATGTAGGTAGGTAGAGAAGGTACTCACTTCACCAAATGCCATGGCGTTTTGGTTTTTGCCCTCTCGGACTTCCACACACACACACACACAGACACAATTTCTCATCTAAAGGTTTTCTTTTGCTGATGAAAGTAGTTGAAGCAGCATCGATTGCCGTTTTGGCTGCATATGCTCGCCATAGACACACATACACACGCACAGACACACGTGTATATGTCCATATGTCCGCCTGTCGATATGTTTGTATGTACATACATTCATACGTACATATACCATAAAGTAATTCAGTGTTGTTCCAATAAAGTGCTTCATAAATATTTATTGGATTATCGAACGTATCGAACAAGAGCAAGAGCTGGAGCCGGAGCAAGAGCTGAAGGAATCGTGTCTGACGTTCAGAACGCACATTGCCCCATTGCCATAATGAATATGAAGCAATGAACATTGCAATAAGCGCACGTATGTATGAATAAATGAGAGCAGCATTGAATGGAGCTAGAGAGCATAAGGATAAGGAAAAATGTCGGGAAAATGAATAACTGAATGCTCACTGTAAATAAAGTAATAGTTGAGGCACTTTACAGTTTGTGTGTGTGTATGTGCGTGTGTATCTATGTACATATTCCGTCCATTTTGTTTTGCCCAAGCATTGATGATAAATATGTAAATGGACTCAAAATATTATCCCCTTTTAATTAATCAACTCTTGATTATACACATAATGAGTCAGACGCTTTAATTGCAAACAACACAACATAAAATTCCAGCCAAATCTCCTATAATTTGAGCTGGATTAAAATTCATAATCAATTACATTAAAAGCACATTAAAGTCTTAACATGCCGCATGCGGTTGGTTCAAACAAACATATGTATATTCAACATTTATAAGCATTCTGAGAATTTGAGCTTGAAAATCAAAATAAAGTCTGAGCAAATAAACAATGAGCTACTACTCTCTGTCTGTCTATCGATCACAGCAGGTGTAAGATATTCCAATTTTTGGTTTCTTGCATATTTTATGGGGTCTGCCATTGTTTATATTGCTCAAAGCAGTGAATTTGTCTGTATCTTTGTTTGACTGTGTGTGTGTGTGTGTGTGTTGGTGGGTGTTTGAGTTACTTTTTTTTATTTCTAAAATTCATTTACACATTGTAGCGTGTATTGTATTTCTGGCAAGCAATCGGAGATTGCAGAGAAGGAGGTGTAGGAAAGTCAACTAAAAATTCTGTAAATGCCAAACGGGGGTAACGTGAATGAAACACAAAAGTATCGTAATGTATTCATAGAAAATGACAACTGACAAGAGAATCAAGCAAATGGAAAATCTAACTTGATATGTTTTGTTTTGTGCTCAGCTGACAAGACGAAAAGAGACAAAACGAGACGAGACAGAAGAACCAACAGACTGGAGTGCACGAGACATTTTAGACAGCTGGCGAGAAGAAGGGTCGACACACTAATCACACATAAATCGAATACAGCAACAGTAGCAGTAACTGAGAAACAGCTGTCAAAATGCAGACACGACACACAGAAAATGTTATATGTAGGATGAGAATGGGTGCGCTCAGAAGTAGGCAACACATATGTACATATTAGAGGCAGGAGAAGATTGCATCGGCATTTGTTGAAATTTCAGCTTATTCAGTATTAATCACACATTTTCCTTTTTGCCCATTGGCCAACAATAAAAAATACGGGAAAAGTAATAGTGCCAACATATTAAGTACCTTATAACAATGTAATTGTAATATCGATTACAACGCACTTGAAACACGTCCATGTGAAACTATTTGCCTCTGTACTTATAAGTTGCCTGCGCGTTGAATGAATCTATGGTCTTGGGGATTTCATGCATAGATAATTACTGTCCACGAAACTCGTTAAAATACACCTTTTGTACATAAAAATTATGTGCGTGTACATACACTTGGGACAGACACATTTGCCGTCTTTCCACAAAACCACCCACCAAACTGCCCACAACGCATTGATTGATTCCCATCACCGGCTATTGAATGGTTGAGTAATTGCTGTTGATTTAATAATTTATTGCGGTCGCAATTATTTAAACTGCTCATTGATACGACTGATATGGGGAAGGAGAATGAAATGACAAAGTCATGACATCAGGCCAGGACTGAAACTAAACAAATAATCGTATACAACTGTATATATGTATATATGTATGTGTACATTATATACTTGTATATAGGAACTGATTGAAAGGCGATTTTAAAGAAAATAGTAGTCAAAGGGTCACATTTACATAAGCCAGAGCAAAAAACACAAAAGAAAAAAACAAAAACAAAAACTGAAATGTACTAACACATTCAAATAGAAGTTGAAAAACTGCATTAAACAACACTTACACAGGGGACATAGGGGACATAGGGAAATGGCAGGGGTACTTGGAAATGATTCATGATTTGTATGTGGCCAGTGTGTAATGCAAAGTGAAAGGACTTTTTTTTTTGCCAGCTGTGGGTCTTGGTGGTGGAGTCGAGCAGAAAAGCAAATATTGTTAAACTTGTTGTACAAGTTGTTGCAGCAGCTGCTGCTTTAGTTACAAGTACGTAAAAAAATACGCTCAGGTAACAAAGCCAAAGGAAAAAAAAAGCGAAGAGAAAAACCAAAGTGAAAAATAGAAACCAGCGTAAAATGTCAAGGTAAAACTAACAAACTGGCTTAGGGGCCGGAAACGGAAATGCCAACGAACGTTTAAAGCGATTGCAACTTAGAGAGCACTTGCATTTGGAGGAATAAAACTTTGCGAATGATAAGCAGGTCGCACTGGCACCGAGTAAAAGAAAATACATAAAAAGACACAAAACAAGGGGTCATGAATGGCCTCTGTAATTAGAGAGTGTATGGGAGTGGAATGGGAGACAGGCGCAAAAGTTCGAATCGCTGCTCAAAAGTAATTAAAAAGTTGCAAAAAAACAAAAAAGAATAAGGCCAAATTACGCGACGATTGCAGAAAGCAGAAGAAGTTCTTATCAAAAGATTTGGCAAAGAATTCATTGGAATTGACTTTAAAATGCTTTTACTTCAACTGTATTAGATGGAGAAATTCCAGTCCATTCAACTCATTGAACAACACTTGAACACACAACACAACGTGAATCCCACTGTGAAATCGTACAACCCAAAAAACGTGGCTCACTAATTTAGTTGAATGCATTTCAACTATTTGCCAACAGCGAGGAGTACGTAGTTAGTTGGCATTGGAAGTGGATATAAAGCAGCACTAATTTATCAGCCAAGTGGGTTTGGATGGGCTGGTAAGGTTATTTATGCCAGGCTGAATTTTCTTCGTTATTTTATTTTTTTTTTTGGAGACACCAACATGGATGGCAATGGCAACATTTTTGGGGCGCTGCAGTGTGTCAGGTAATCACGTCATTATCACGTGAAATTTCGGCATTAACGTAAATTTACGATTTGCACATGAGCACGATGACTATGACTACGACGACGACGCCGTTGAAAGTGAGCCGCAAAAATACAAAAAATAAAAAAGGTGAAAGAAAAACTCTGGCAAACTAGGCACTACTCTGGTTGTGCCTCTGTGCCAGTCGAGAAGGTAGCAAAGGTAGCGACGCACATAAACTTACATTAAATGCGATTGCCAATTTATTTACTAAGTGAACGGCAGCAACTACATACTACGGTTGTGCCCAGCTGGCAACGGTAAAGGTAACGCTAACAGCAATGGCAACAGCAACGGCAAGAGCAGTAGCAAACTTGGCTCAAATTTTAGAGCGGAAATAGTGTGGCAGGCGAGATGGGTTGTAATTGAGCACACCCACCATTGAGTCCTCCCTAGCCCTTTCCAACCAAAAAGTTCTTCTTAGCATGAGGCCACAACAACAGCGTATAACCTGTGAGTGAAACACACAAAACAAAAAAAAGATTTCACATCGCATATAGTAGCACAAGTATTGTGTACATACAAGGAGCCGTGAATGTTTGGCAAGTTTCTCCTTTTTTTTTTTTTTGTTGTTTTTGCATACAATTAACGAAAGTGGCGCACCTAGGTAAATAGCATGAAATATCGACAAGACGTGGAAGGAGGGGAAAAGGGCCAAAGGGAGATGTGCCAGAATATGGCGAGTGCTCAACCGCATTAACCCATTACCAGCTGAGTTAGCTCAGCTCTAAGCAGCAATTCCAACGGCAGCAGCAGCAGCGGGAGACGGCTCAAGTGAATTTTTAGTATTGAAATTTTCGCCCCACAAGGCTTTTGCGTCTGACTATACAATTTTCCAACACATTTGCCAAATTAAATCATGGCTCAAATCTCTTAAAACTCCTTTGGGTTCGGTTTTTTTTCACTTTGTTTCACATGGCTAACTATCCGACACTGTAATAACATATATGTATGTAGTTGGTTAGCATCGAAGATCACTCACTGACACACGCGGCGGCGGGCTTTTCTATTCGTAATTCTGTTTGAACACTCGTCCACTCAATCAGAATGAATCAGAGGAGCTTAGGTTACGCTGGCCGATTGTTCTCATTGGCCCGCATTCGTCCGTTCGCCACGAGTCTCAGTCGCAAACTGTTTTGCCTTGTGCCTTCGTATCCTTGCCAATGGCACACACACGAAGGACTGTGGCACTTCGTGCTGACTATGATTCGTTTCCTGGCCCAATCGGGCAACCAATTCGTTGCTCGGCAAGCCTAATCGTGTGAGTAAGAGAGAAAGTGTTTGAGGCGACCATTTGGCGCCAATTTGTGTCCCTTGTGTAGAGTGTGACTCTCAAACTGTATGCCGCCAAGTGGCCAGATAAAATGCTGATGCTATGCTTATTACTTTTGAAACAGGAGCACGAGTGGACTTAATTGCGAATTTCTTTGCCTCAGCTGTGGGCAACAATTGCAATAATTACTTTATATTGATGAATCAATTACTTGCCATGATAAATTATCCAAAGGATAAATGACGAATGTATGTCAAGTGGAGCAATCAAGAGAGATAGTCCGTCTGCCGTTATGCAGGACACACAGGTGGCCTCAGGAGTGGAGAGATGCATGCTGCCAGCTGTAGCTGAAGCTGGAGTGGAGAGACATGGAGGTGGGGACAGTGGCAGGTGGTGGGTGGCCACACTTTTGGAGAGATAGGGTTTTGCAGGTGGCAGTGCAATTATTCGTTTTTGTTTTGGTATCATATTCGCCGTTGAAAGCTTTTACCGTGTTGGCCTAGGACAAGGGAAAAAGCTCACGATTTGGCACACTAAACGGCAAGACGAAGGCAATGGACGACAACGATAATGACGATAACGATGACGATGATGATGACGACGACTACGGGGACGACTCTACTACAACTACTACTACTACCAAACGACACGACGCCGGCGACGACGACGACGACTGACGATGAATGACGACGCATGGAAGTGTCCAATAAAAATTACGTATACGCAGCAATGGCCCGAGGCGGCAACTTGACTGCACGAGGCTTGCGGTAATTGGCAAAAAATGAACTGGACGAGTGCCTCATACACTCAATTCTATTCCCCCGCTCGCCCCTTGACCAGACCAGACCCGACCACCCTCAATCCAGCCCATCATCTTGCCACCTTTTTGGCCTGCTGCCGTCGACCCATAAAACAATGAGCACGAAATTGCCCAGGGGAACAACAGAGAGCGAGTGAGTGAATGAGAGGGCCGCCTCAAGAAATTGGTCGTGACATCGACTTGGACTCGGTTGTGGCATGTCAACAAGTCGCCGATGCCATAAATCTATAAGGGCAGGCCCGTCTGAACGCACGACTGCTTCTTGATTTTCTCCTTTTTCTGCATAACTTCACGAAACATTTCAAAATGGTGAACACATTACAATTATCGCAGAAAATCAAAGCCAACCCGTTCCAAAATGCAAACATACATATAATTGAAATGGAAATAAAATGTAGTTACTCGACTTTTTGTGTGAATTCATATTTCCTAAGGCCTCCAGGACTCGACTTAAGCTGATTAGTTTATTGTGTTGCCCCAGCACAACTTAATTTTAATGGCAATTGTGATATTTTAATCTCATAAAAAAATAAATATATAATTACATTGCCATTGCTAATTTGTACTCACAGCCTGTGGGGAAAGTGTACCATTAACTTGTGGCTTACCTGCAAGAGAAAGAATGAAAGGAAATAAAGCATTATTTATGCGTTCTTGTATGTGTGCGTGTATGTGTGTGAGTGTGTGCGTTTTTTATTTATTTAGTTATTGTTATTATTATATCTTGGTTTTTCTTTTACTACGTGTGTTTTTTGCTTCTTTTTTGTGCTTGTTGCCTGGCGGGAAATGTGAAAGAACGCTTCCGTTTGGCGGTTAGCCAACATCAAAGCCCTCCACAAACAAAAGGAAAGTCGTCCAGCTCCAAGGTAAGGTAGCAAACTAAACTTCAATCGATTCGAAAGCAGAAATAAAACAAATTTTCGTAATAAATAGAGTACGGGAATGGAAACAATGTATGGAGGAAACAACAAAAAACAAAAAACCAAAGACATACAGAGAAAAAAACAGACAGAGACAGCGCTGAATAGGGGGTTAGGGAACACACACAGATACAGACACACTTTTACAGTTGCAAATTGACTTGCTTTGAAGTACAAAGCGTTTTGTGTGTGTGTGTGTGAGAGTGTGTGTATTGCCACCTGCCGCCCGTTGGCGAAACAACAGGCAGACACGAGTTGGAATTGAATTCTGAGAACAAGGATATATGTATATAGAATACCACGCGAGGACGACGATGTCGACGACGACGACAACAACAACAACAACGACAACGACGAGGACAAAGACGTGAGAATTGCTTATTTTGTGAAAATTAGAAAATATCACAAACATACAACAAAAAATGTGGTACAAGGAGGCAGGTCAACACACTGGCATATCGCCCATAACTCCCCCAACCCATCTACATTTCCTCAACACTTTTGCAGAGGCGTCGGATGAAATCGTTGCCAAAAAAAAAAGGAAAAAATGGAAGCTAAAATTAAAAATATCATCCTTAGCAAATTGGCCGAACGAAAAATCCAATTGAAAAACACTTTGCTTAATTACAAATAGATGCAATCCCCTGCCTCCTTCCCTGCAGGCATCTTGAGTAACTTCTGTGACAGTTGCAACAGCCACTCGTACTTCAATTGCTCAACCACAGCTACAGTTCCATGTCTTTCTCTGGCTTTAGCTCTGTGTGTCATCATGGCCCTGCAGTCTGTGCATAATTAGGTAGCAAAAATAACAGGCAGCTAGTCAGCCACTTGAAACCGCAACACGGAAGCAAAGAGATAACAATGCGTCAACCAACCAGAGTCATGACTACTATACCATTTCACTCCTTTCCACTCCACTCCACTCCAATCTCAGTTGTCACTCACTTACTTACTCATCCAAGAAGAGACGGTTGATGGTTTTGGTGAGGGAGTGAAGTGAAAGTTAAATGTAGAAACAAGCCAATCTCCATTCTATAGGAAAATTTTAATTTCAATACCCAAGGGTTATTCAATAAAGGGATAAATGTGTATGGAAAGTAATTGAGTGCATTAGCCAGCTCTTCAATAAAGGACAAAGCACACACACTCACACCTAACCCTGTAATAGAAACTAGTCAGCCAAGCCTAAAGGTAATATTGAGCCGTATTTCCTTTGCTTTCGTTACGGTCAATGGATCTAGTAGTAGGATAATAGATGGCCACTAAAAAGGAGCACAAATACGACGACAAATAAGCTGAAAAGTTAAGGGTAAGATTTAAATATGAGAAAAGAGGTTTTTCGTTTGGCATTTTCTTTAATGAACTTAGGCTTTTGCCATTCGAGTGTTAACATGCGCTTTCAATTAGCCAAGGTAACAGCTCAGTGGGCTTAAAGTTAGACAAAATAGTGGCTCACGCACACACTCACAGACTTTTAGAAATCGCGCTATGTGTAAATTACTAGACAGAACACATGAATTCCAAACATTTGCTTTCACTTGCAGGCGGCAGGCATGTCACACAGCAACCCTTACATCCGCCTCCCCCCGCTCCACCGATACACCTAACGCCTAGTTAGGCTAGGTGTCTGACTGTCTAGTCGCATTGTCTGTGCCACTGTGACGAAGTGCTGTATGTGTGAGTGTGTCGGCTTCCGTTTATAGCTTCAGTCACCTCAAGAGTTGGGTTGACTTGACGGACGTGGCTTATTGTTTCATTTTGCTGCCGCTTCAGCTTATGAGTGAAAACGCATACAAAAGCAATTTATCATGACTTAATAGTATGTGTGTGTGTGCTGGTGTTTGTAGGTGTACTTGCTGTGTGTCAAGAAAACTTAGCCATACATAGTTTGTTGTACTTTCAAGTTGTCTCTTCGCAGCGGAAGAAGAAATACATGCTTCCTTTTAAGTTTCTTTTTATTTTTTTGTTCATTTTACAATTTCTTCCCTTTTCTATACACTTGCAAAATCGGGTATAATCATTTTTGTTTATGAACTGTTAAACTATATAGACCATAGACTACTGTTTTGTGTAAATATAACTCCTTGTGAGCTCTCGTTATAATAGGAATTCGATCGAGCATGTGTTTATCTCAATTCACTTTTTTGGAAAAATACTTTTTAAAACAATTAGCAATTGACATAAGGCTTCTTTTAATCATTTCAACAATATAATACAAAATATAAATTTTATAAGTAAATGAGTTTATACAAGTTTTCCATTTGAAATAAACTAACAAATTGAATTCTGTTGACTACATTATTTGCAGTCAAAACAAAACGAAAATGATCAATCCAAATTTTATAAAATCTTCTTAAGTTACAAAATCAATTCTGAATTAGTTCTTAAAATTGTTTATTTAAAGTTTTTTAGCAACTCGAATGAAGATAACTTCTTACAATATTAGTTAGGAATAGTGAGTTAGTTAGTTAGTTAGTTAGTTAGTTAGTTAGTTAGTTAACACCTTTTTAATACGAATTATCTGCATAGAAATTTGACAAAGGAAATTAGATTAGGAAGTTTAATTGATTATTTGTATATGAATTGTAGTTAAAAAGGGCATTCTTATAAAATGGATAAAACATAGCCTTGCAGATTTTTAATATTTTATACTGCAGGATACTTAAAAATCGACGATTTCTGGTTTAGAGAACTGGACTTTTTTCATTTTGTACTAGAGCTTTCCCAACAATTGATGAACTTGGATGCGGGTTATGCACTCGCAAGTGGAACGAAGCGCAAAAACATTTGGATTGACACTTTCCATATTCTGGCTCTGTTTTATTCCTCATTTTTGGCGGCATATTTCATGCACGAGGATAAAAAGCTATTACGACGAGCGGGACAGGGTGAACACACACAAAAAGAAAAAAAATGAAAATAGAAGATAGAAAAAAGACGACAGCACAGCAAACGACAGCTGTCTTCAACTGCAGCCCAAGTGCATAAATCTTGCGCTGAAATGTCAGCTAGGCAAAAAGAAAGAATGAATGAAAGAAAGAAACAAAAAACACGCCCGAAACTGTGATAAAATGCCACCGCGTGCAGCTTTTATATGACACTGTTTCAGTCTGGGGTTTCTTAAGCCTGCAGATTAACTCCGGGATGGGAATGGGAACGGGATCGAGCTAGAGCATGACCTCGAGAATGGGTGCTGTCGTCAGAGTTTCGTTTGTACGTCGTCCTCGTTGTAGTCGTCGTCGTCGCCGTCGTCTCAGCCCCGCTTATCTCTGCATTCCATTCTAGTCGGCATATTCAAGTCAAATTGCAAATTGCATATTCAAATGCGGCGGCTTTTTCTGTCTGCGGTTGTCGCTTCTACAAATAGCAAAGATTTGCTCATGCACCACCAAAAATAACTGGCTATGCCAGTAAGCTATACGTATATGTATACATATATTTGACAGACAGCGGGAAATGAAAGAACACAAATGTTTTTGGCCTCGGATTGAAAATTAAATTCGCTTAGACTCCCTTACCACACACTTTGGCTCAAGCTCTTGCACAATTGCATTAACTACATGCCTCATATCTGACCTGACCCAAAAAGTGGGAAAGAAAAAAATACCTGAACCACAAAAATGAATGAAAACAGAACGAAAAGTAAATCCATGTAAATGCTGAATGTCTCATCTCACTCGGTCGTCGTTGCTATCGCAACTGAAAAGAAAGAAATGTCGCTTCAAGAAAGATGCAGGAAAGTTGACAGCCCAGAGCAGACACTAATGCTGATATGACTTCACCTTCTAAAAGGCAAAGTGCATCAGCATCGGTGGGAGCAGGAGTTGCCTCCTGCAATTGTGCAATATGTGGGCCCAATATGCAATGCCACTCGCTCTCTCTTTTTATTTTTCTTGCCATTGTGGTTGTTGTTGTTGGCTGTGCCTGAGCTTGTACGCTAATGATTGTACTCATTTTGTAGGTCTTAGTCAATTTGATATTCCTTGCACAACGAATGCGGCAACAGAGGTAAAAGGAACCGCGACAGCGACAGGATAAGATGCCACCAAGCCAAGTCAAGTCAACCCAGACAACCACTACCAGCCCGACCAAGTCATCCGTGGGGAGGAAGGAGACAAGCCAAGCCATGCCAAGATAGTTAGCCTAGTAGTAGGACTCGATGGTGGTGGGTGAGTTGCCTCCTGGCGTGGCCTGGCCCATCCACTGATGACAACTTAAGAATGTCATTAAATTCTCATACAGCACACAAAAGCTGCATGTGCTTCATGGCAAAAGAATTGCCACGAGGATTTTAGGGACAATTTAAGTAGCACGGATTTAGAGAACATGGCAGAGCAGTGGCACTGGAGATGGAGCTAGAGAAGCTGCCACGCTGACAACATGAAGAAACATGAAGACAGGCCCACAAAATGTCACAACAACAACAATAACAACACCATGCTGCAGCAACATCTGCTGCTGCATCTGGAATAGCAAGCAGTTGTCGTGAAGCAAAACGCTTTTGGGGAAAACGGCAAGAAAAACTTACTTGCAATTGCAAAGTAAAAGAGGAGAATACAACAACAACAACAGACAACACCAAAAACAAGAAACGAAAAACTTAAAAGGAAGCAAAAGAAAATAACGTATTGCTAGGGGATTTTCTTCATGCACTTTCCTTGTCCTCACTCCCTTCCACCCATTCGCCTTGCTGTTACTTTACTTTTGCTTCTCATTTCTTTTCTGTTATTTCTTCTCCTTCTCCTTCTACATTTTCTTCTATTTTTTCTAAGCACATTCCATCTGACATGTGCTACGCATTCGCATTCAAAAAGTCTATTTCCCGTGCAATTGCAACAATGCTCGTATGTGGTAAGCAAGTGAGTGTATGACTGAGTGTATGTGTGTGTGTGTGCGGTCTATGTAATTGCAAGTGTGTGCTTTGGGCGCAAAAGAAAACAAATGAGTAGCAACCTGACGAAGGCGAATGTAAAATGCATGAGCCACACTAAAGAGAAGATGAAGCAAGCGGAGAAGGAGGCAAAAATGAAGGCGTAGGTGGAGTTAAAAAAGCGAGGTGGGGACAAAAGTGGGGCTAAAACTTACTGATGGGAAGCAGAGGCCAGTGGCTTATTTATTATGCAAGTTTGTAGGCGACATTTACATGTGTATATGTGTGCACACATGCACACCTTCAGTGCCTTAGAGTGGACATTTTTAACAATTATAGCATTGGATATATATATACGCATCTTTTTATATATTACGCATACGACAAGTTAACCATTGACATCAAGACTGGCGCATACTATATGTTAACCATTGACAGTAAAACTTGAAATTTTTTATATAAATTGGTCAATTTTTTAATGTTTTTATAGGCTAATTCTTTCATTTACTTCAGCATTGGAAAAACAAAGAACAATGCATCCGCCAGTTTAATATATATATACATATATGTATATCTATAAACAGAAGATATTTATTATTGGTTTAGATTTGAATAGATTAAATATATAGTGAAAGCTATTGAAAGAATACATTAATCCAATGTATGTACATATATGGAGCTTCTCAAGTAGACTTTTCCATACCATTTAGTGATAAAAACAATAAATATTTCATATCCTCAATACACAATCAAAAGACAAATTGCTGTCAACTGTCAAAGAGTTCAATAGAAAACTGGCCTGCTTTCAGTCCTTCTATTAAGTAGCTAGTGCCAAGGCTATTAATTTCACTTGCTCAATCAAGCCATGCCCAGAAGGTAAGAGATGTATCAATGGCCAATTCCGAGAACACTTTACTGGCATATCAATGCCACCCATGCTTGGTATAGGATTAAATGTTTGTTTTGGGCTTGGAAATTGAAATTTGATTGCTGGCATTGGCTTAGAGAACTAGCAATTTTAACTTCTATTGTTTTTCTTTTTATTTGTGTGTAACCAAAGCTTAAGCCACATACTGTGAAACGTGGTATAAGCATGAATGTTTATATTTACTTGCAAATAAATAGAGACCAACGGATTCTGTATTCAACATTTATTGATGAGATAGCACAACAAAGTCAATGCTGGATAGATAACACAGAAATGAGAGCGGGCATTTATATTAAACATTAAAAATCGGTAAGAAAGAAGCCAGCAGGACAAGGGAGGACCTAGGAATAAGGAAACATGTCAAGCATTTGGTATGCTCAATGTGTAACCAGAAGGTTGATAGCTCGCCTGATGCTACGTTCCTGTTGTTGATTGCGTATAAAAATATTTATAAAATGCAGATTGCAAAAATACAATATGCATCATGTATCCGGCTGTGCGTTTTTGCCTTTGTACACTGCCTGAGTTGTGCCTGATGTGTGTTCTCTTCCGAGCTGAGCTGAGCGCCATGTGCCATGTGCCTTTATCTGACATGCAGGAAACTTTAGATAATGCGGTAATCTCTGGATGGCATGATGAGACAGATGACAATCTAAATGTTTGTGCATTTGTAAACGTTTATTTATTTACATTGACTTGGTTTTTTTTCTCCTCTCTCAGCGTCTGTTTCCCAGAGGATTGCCGCTTGCCAATGGCTGTAACCACAAGAAATGCCAATGTAATTGAAAACCTACATACAAACACACTCACTCACGTACGATATATACTTGCTATACGTATATATAGCTATATATGAATGTTTTTAGCTCTCCAGTGTGGATGTTATTGCTGCTGTTGTTTCTTTTTTTTCCTGTTTTTTACCGCGATTTTCATTTTATTTCGTAACATTTTTTCCCATTTCACACATGATTTCTGATTGCCAAGCCTAATGCGATGCCCCAACCTCGATGAAAGCGAAACTCTTCAGATAAACGAAAGTGAAGACGGCAAAAAATTGCATGTAATGAATAAATTTCGAGTCAAGAACGAATCAGATGGTGCGGAGTGGTATGGTCGGCGGTGGAGGGAGGAAACTCGGTGAAAATGAGCCTGGAAAACGTAATGGAATTGCTGTGGCGTTAAATTTTTCAATTTCATTCAATTTACACGAACCTCACCGCAGACACACGCAGGAAATTTTTTGGAAATTCTTGTTGAGAGAATGAGTGAGGTTGGTCGGTTGGGTGAGAGGTATGGTTGGGGGACTGGTGTGTGAGAAGTTGAAAGTGGGCTAAAGGGCCGAAAGGTCTTGTAACGCCTTGAAGTTTGGCGGAAATGTAGCAATTTGTATGCTGCGCCTAAACGAATTTTAACGATATGTGAAATGATATTCGACTCTGATCAAAAATGCCAAGCCACGCCTCCATTTCACATAGACATACATGCGTTTCTGAGTGGTGTGCGTGTGTGTGTGTGTGTGAGCGTCTTTTCACCTTTCGGCAAATTGCCATGTTCATTAAAAAGTCAACGGCAACGGTCGTAAAGTTGTGAATGTGGCAAGGACGTAACCAGAAAAGGGCGAACACAAGGACGAAGACAACCAATATGCATACTTGAATATGAAATAAGCGTCAAGCAAATCACATCTTGCCATCTGGCAACGCTGAACGAAACGATGCCACAAACAAACTGGCAGCTTCCAACACAGCCTCCATACACCAGCATGTTAGCCATGGCCGCAACCAACCAACTTTGCCTTTGGCTTTGAGTTGTTGCCACAAACTGTGCAAAAGTGTCAACAACTTGTAATCACCCAAAAGCGCCAGCCGAAGCCCGGACAGGTGGACTGGTGGAGAGAGGTGAAGAGCTCTAGCAGCTAGGCGTCTGCCTAGCCAACACTTGGTCACATTTTAACACCTGCTCGTTATCAACTTTTCTGGCAAAAACGAAATGCAAAAAAAAAAAAAAAAAAAGAGTTGCAACGACGACACCCACAAACTTTCGCAACATATTTATTTTCATTTTCCTTCATTTTTTTTTAGTTGTACTCTTCTTTTAGTTTTTTGGCCAACCTGCCCAGAATTATGTCAAAGTTGTGGGCAACTGCAATAACAAAAACAACAACAACAAATGCCATAAACTTGCCTTGCATCATGAGGACGAGGGCGTGGCGCAGACAACAACCATTGCTCGCTCATTAGTGTTGTCAGATTTTGGTGTCAGCCAGCCTGTTGTTGACACTTTAGGAGGCAAATAAGTTGCAGCCCACATGCCCCATCTTTCCCTCCCACTCCACAACTGAAGGGCTACAATTTGAATTCTTTAATTTATGGCAAATCTAAGCGAAGAGAAAGCAGAGGAGGGCGTAGAGAAAAAAAAAAACAATTGCAAAATCAAGCGTAAAATAATTGCAACTAAAGAATGCGTGACCCAGAAAAGGACATAGATAAATTTCCAAATTTACCACAAACAAAAAAAAATACGAAATGGATTCGAAACAAATCGCATTTTATCTGTTTAGCATACGAGGGTAGGTCAAAGAGATTTGGAAATGACTTCATTGACATCCTGTTGTTAAGAAAGATCCAACTAGAGTTCAGATAGATCTATAGTCTTTATGAAAATTTAACAGACTTCGGGACTCAAAACTCATATTCATAGAAAAACAAGACTCTGACATATAATTATGATGTCCTATCCTTTAGCAAAGACTATAAGTCCTAAAGATATGACAGGAGTATATTAAAAATGCGAGTGTAATCTAATATGTAATGAATATAGAAGATTAATTATGATTTTCTTTTCTAAAAAATCTAAAGTATCCCTCGCGTGTATTTGTCTAAGCTGCCTTAACAAGAAAAGCAAAAGAAAAAACACAAGAACAAGACTGCCAAGGTCCGCCTCCCCAAAAAACGAAAACGAATCGAAATGTAACGAAACGAGACGCATAAAACAATTTAGATCGAATGCAAAGGATATACAAAGGCCATGGAAGCGATAAATGTGCAAATGTGTTTTCGGTCTCTACAGTTTGTGGAGCTGATTAAATGCCATTGAAGGCATAAATTTTGTGCAAGGGTGGCATAAAAATGGCATACAACCCCAGACATATAGAACTCAGAATCCAAATTCAAATCCACCCATACGAATGTGTGTATGGGTGTCCTTTGACCTTAATTTGACTACAAATTAAGCGGCAATTTCCATACCAAATACTTTGCCACAGGAAACTTGTCGAAATCAAATGTTGTTCCTATACTTTTAGTTTTAGTGTTGCTTGTGGATCCACTAATTACTTGCCAAACAGACTAACAAAACATAAAAAAAAAACTAAAACAGAAATCAACAAACGAAAGAGAAAAAAAGAAGGACGAGAATGAAATAATATCAAGCATACGCCATGTGTGCCAGTTTGTGTGAATGTTTGCGCTGCCATCGACACGAAATGTCTTCATAATAATAGAAAATGCAAACGTAACACGCCTATTTGGCCCACCTGCCATTTGACTTTCCCAACAACAACAACATCGTACATCGTCCATGAACTTCTTGTCTGATTTGATTAATGGACGCCCACTTTAGGACTAAGAGTTAATGTTGATCCTCTTGTCGTTTCGCTTGATTCGACTGCAGCCGCTCAAAAGTGTCGAAAAGTGAGCAATCACTGCAAATGTGACGAGTTCTGGGCGAACAAGCACGCAATTTACTTATTACCCATTAGGGTCGCCGTCACCTCAACCTCAAACTCGCCCATTGCCCATCACCCTACAGTGTCTGGCCACAATTGCTATGGGTGACTTTTGCGGCAATGTCAGCGGACGTGTTTGGCAATCGATCAAAGCAGCAGCAGTAGCAACAACGAGGTGAAACCAAAAGTAAAAAACAAAAAAGGCAACATGTCGTGGTCTATTCATATTCATAGGTGGTCCTTGTAGAGTGACAAATCATATTGCTGACAATAGACATTAGACAACATCGAAATACATAAAAGAAACGCCCCATGTACATACATACATACTGTCTCTGCTTTAAGTTGAACTGAATGATTTCAATGGTTTTAAAGCTAGAATTCTTAGATGAATGCCTGCATGGATTGGTAGCGAGATTTGGAATGAGAGTGGGAGTGAGATTGGGTCTGGGAATTGGTCATGCACACGCAAATATAATTAAGCATTGACCACAGTCGTCTCTGAATGTCCCCGAGTGACCAAGGCACGCACGAAAAATGAAAACTCAACACGCCACAGTTTCCCCAACTCCATTTTCCCCAGCCTTCTCCATCGTTCTGGGTCTGACTGCCAACTTCCGGCTAGACTCTTTGGTCTAGTAAAATGGGGGGGCTGTTTGCATGCATTTGTTTGGGGGTGTTAATGTGGTTGCGTGGTCTTTGTATGTTTTTCAAGTATGGCAATCGGTATGAAAGTTAGTGTATTGGCATTGGGTGGTCAGGTTTTACCTTCATATTCTGAAGCTTAAGTGGTTTTGTCGACATATTTTTACTACTATTGCCAATTGAGGTCTCAAAAAGCAATCAAACTACAAAAAGCAATTAAAGCGTTGCAAAATTTATAAAATGCGACATTAATTCAAGTGAATTGCAAATCAACCGCAATGCCCCTCACCACACAAAACCTCTTGAAAGGGGAAGTTCCCATTCTTCCAGAAGTCCATTGAACTTTACAGAAATGTGGGAGAAAAAAAACTAAAAGGCAAAGAAATGTATTGTAAATGTTGCTTTTCATTATATTTTATGAACTTTGTCAAATGCGTGGCCAATGATGGCGCATCTCTCGTTGCGTAGTAGGCCTCAACTTCGCTTTAAACAACCAAGGAAAAAAAAAGAAACAAAAGTTCAAGTTTCGACCCAAAAAAAGAAAACAAGCATGACTGCCGAGACAGACAGACAGAGAGAGATAAGAAGAGGGGGATTGGGCGAGGGTGTGGAAGTTTAAGCAAATTGCCATAATGAACCCTTTTTTTCGTTGCCTGCCTGGCTTGTTTCTTGCTAGCTGGTTTGTTTGACGCCTTGCCAATTTTATGTAGGCATGGCAGGCTTGGCAAGAGCCAGAATGAATACAAGTGGAAAAGGGCGGCAAGGGCGTGGTGGTGTTGGGTAACATCCATGCGTTTGCCCTTTTTCGGTGTTAAAATGAAATCTATAAAAATAAGTGTGGCATGTTCTATGCCATTCTTTGTGCCCTTCCCCCCTCTCAAACACATTTAGTCAAACTGTACCAAGCTGTTGTCTGTGTAAGTGTCTGTGTGTATGAGGGTTTCTTTTTGCTGTTTTTTTTTGGGCCAACAGCCTGTCTTACTCGGCATTTAACCAGCTCACTTTTGGGTTATTAAATGATGAAGCAGTTTGCCGTTAATGACTGCCAAAATGGCGACGCTTTGCTCTGGCAACAGCAAACATAGTCGAGTTGAGAGTCAAGTAAGTTCGGTCCGTCAGCCCTTTGAGTTTATTGAGCCCTCTAAAATGTTTCCAGGACTTCCAGAATCTGCCTGCCTTACTGCCTGCTTGTCCTGGCTGGCATGTCAGTTTGTTTAATGAGGGTAAAATTAGCGCTGTCTCAAGCTTATTAGACCCACTTGGGAGTTTGGTTAATGCCAGTCACTTTATGGCTTGGCCTCAGCTTCGACTCAGTCAATTTAAAGCGACTTAATTGTTTTGATTTATCGGCTCCATTGACTTTGCTCAACTATCGACTGGACTGGGGGGCCAAAAGACGTAATACAAAGAAATTGATTTTGCTTGGTTTTTGATTAACATAAATGATGCGGCTCACGAAGAGGATTTGCCTTGCCTAAAGTGTTTCTCACTCTTGGCTAAAGTGGACTATGCGACTTTGTGGCAATCAAAGAACTGGCCAAGAAATCAAGGTAATGACATGCATTTCATTTTTGCGTGTGTCGCACGGCAAACATATTTACTTTATATTGCGCATACGCCGTGTGGGTCCGCCTTCTAAAACAGCCCAGTGGCACGCAAATCAAAGAGCCAAAAACCAAGTTGATTCATTTCTCAGCATACTTTGAACGCTGCAGGCTAGTCATAAGAAACGTAACGAAAAGAAAAGAAATCAACAATGGCCACAGGACTCTTGTTGTTGTGGCCCCGCTATGGCGCATTACAAATATGTGCCCCCTACCTTTGCCCCTTACGAGTGCTGCGTTCATCATACGTTTTATATATGCAAATAAAATTGCGGGCGAGGACGTGAACAAAGGCGCCACTTGACGATGTCCACTGCTTGGGCCAGTTGCTGGTGATTTGGCAGCTCGTGCTGTGATTGCTCACGCGACGCCAGAAGTGAAGAGCCATCACGACCACCATCAACCACCAACCTTCACCACCTGCAATAATAATTCCTTGAGCAAAGGGACCAGACCTCAACCCACAGTAAATTGTTGCTCCTTCTGTGCCCGACTTTGTGACTTTGTTGCTGGTTAATAAGAAACCTACGTCACGCAATATAATTAAGATAAACATAATTATAGTTTGCCGTTATGTGTTGGTTTATTCTTTCTACTCTGGGCGGTACGAAGAAAAAGTTATGCTTGAGTGGTACAATATATGTATTAAAGTTGCCAACTGAAAAATGTAAAGAGCACCGCCTACTTTTACTGAACTTTTTCTCTTTTCAAATTCACATCCAAATACAATTAATTGTTAAGTGTGACGACTTTTATCTATCCACAAATAAGAGTTTTAAAATGTCACGAACTTATTGATTAAATCAATTCCATTAAAAAACACAAATATAAGTTCTAATTAATTGATTTGTCTATAAATATAAGGAAACAATATGCTCGTGACAAGGTAAAAGTTTGAATAAAGTTGATCTGTTGTTCATTCTTAAAAACTATAGAGTTTAAATTTAATTTACTTTTAGGAATAAAAAATTGTAAAGGAATTAAAGGAAAGTTAAACTAAAAGTGGGGGAAATGAGGGAGAATTCGCCTCAAGTGTGAGGAAATATAACAAATACTTTTTAATAAAATTTACCATTCAGCCAAAGAAATAATGTTTTTATCCTTTAGAATGAACTAAGGATTCATTTCAAATCCTTATTCCTTGATAAAAAAAAAACAGATACATAGATTTTTAGTATGCATCGTAATATTTTGAGTAATTTCCTAACATAATTGAAATCCAATGTTTAATATTTAGTTTAAATATAGCGGCAATTGAATCAAACTTTCTGGCAATGTCTGAAGTAACTCAAATTGACGTTCATCAACACTGAGCCAGAGTCCTAGCTTCTTGACCAGGTAAGCGAATTTTTCCATTTTTTTTTGATGCAACAATACGAACATGTTAATAAAAAAGCTTAACAATCGTTGTAATAAATTGGTTAAAAGTCAAAAAAGCTGCTATAAATGAGTAAGGAACGTTGCTTAAGTTTCTTTGGGCCATTTGTATGGTTCAAACTAAAAGCTTTAAGCAGATTGCGGAAAAGTTCTTCGAAAAAGTTACTGTTAAGTTAACAGAGCTCGAAAAAGTTACTGTTAACTTTATTTCGACGCTAAGGTGGAAAACTTGAACTTTGCGGCGTTTGACAGGAGGAAATTCGAAACATAAATTCGTTGGGACAGTTTTCTCCAAGTAAGTGAGGAACTTGAATTCGCTGTAATCCTTATTTAGACACTTATAGCTAGAAAATTAGCTGGGAATTTGGCGTGAAAGAAACGAACAGAACCGTGCTAGTTCTGACAGCGGTTCCGTTTCCGGGAACAAAATTCGAGTGTTTTTTGAAAAAGAAAAAGAGGAAGAGGACCCAGAAGAAAAAAAGAGGGAGTTTAGTTCTGGAGGGCACGTGGAAAAGAGTTGTTGAAGAAAAAAAAAAAAACTGATAAGTGCGTGTGCCTAGAAGGAGCATCTCCCCATCCTTGATCAAGAATTGCCAACGAGACGCAGGACAGACACACACAGGAGCCATCGGACAGCCATTCATACAAGAACGAATTCCCCTCCAATGATTGGGTACATTAAAGATAAAAAGATATGACTTATCGGATGATAAGTTTGTTGTGTCCATAGACCTTATATATGCTACTTCTAAGACACTCAATGAAATCAATTTTTTAATTTTAACCAAATGAGCCTTTATAACGGAAAAGCATGAAATCACGATTTAAGTTACTGTGTGTGCGAATAAAATTAATTGCCCACTGAATAAATAATACAAAATTTACAAAAATATCAACAATCAGTGGGCATTGCAATTTCCATATTCTTAATGGACAAAAACTCTTTGTGCCCCAATCGTTTATCGGCCAAATGTGATTAATTCATGAACAGCTTTCGCTCGCAAATATCATATGGAACATTTTCAATTGAGAGGGTGTGTACAGTCATTAATAAAACATGCAACATGCAACATTTAACACACGCTGATTTCGAATCTGCGTGCTGAAACCTTACCTAAATAAAAAATCACAATAATCAGTGCCAACAGTTTCAACATGTTGTCCTCGTCGTCGTCGGCGTCCTCCTGGTAGTCGCAGAGCGCGAAAATGCAAATGCAATGGTGTCCAATAAATGAAATCCAGAAATCGGCCAATGTTTTTCCGTTTTAACTGCAAGAGAGCAGATATATTTGTTTAATTAATTATTGACATTAAAGCGGCAAAGTGTAATTGCACAAAGACCAAGGCCCAATCGAATTTCCCACTGAAACTTTTAAATTGTAAATATCAATTTAAGTTAATTTCAATCAATATAAATGCAGCTTTTCCAAGAAAGCCGAAAGAATGACTCAAAACTTTAACCAATTTAATATAAATTATGCGACTTATACAAAATACTTTAAATGTGTCAACTATGAGTTGGAAATTAAGATTATGATTACTTTTAAGCAATGTGAGAACCTTGGCTTTATAACCCAACCTAGCCAAGCCCAGAAATAAGTTTTCAAATAACATAGCATACTTTTCAGAGCTGTGAGGCCATTTCAAGCTAATAAAATTACGCAGAGCTACCAAATTAGAACAATTCATTTGTTTATTTATTATTTGCACTTTATATCCGGGCAATGCTTAGAAATAAACTAAATCGACAACACCCACACACGCAAAAGAATGAAAAAAGATCAGGATTATTAGAGCCTGTCGAGGTCAGTGGATAGAATAAGTGTATCTAGTATCTAGGCAGAAAAATGCCAACATCTGCATCTCGACAAATGTAAATGTAAAACGGAAATTATGCGCATTTTGATTAGGCAAGCGAGCAAGCAAAGACAATTGTGCAAATCGTATTATGAATTTAACGAATTGTCTATACACTGCATCGTTTTACATTCCAAAACAAGTCACAAGTAGCATGCAAATGTTTTGCAATTTACTTAGTTGAACTAATTTACCCAATTTAATTGCACAAATGGAATTCATGCCTTGCTCATTTTCACTGCCATTGCTGAATTATCCAATATGAATTATTCACAGATTTGTTTATGACCCGAGGGATTTATTAGTGTCGCCCGATTGCGTCCCGTTGTTATTCTTATTGTTATAATTAATGTGCTACTTTATTGATTTTACAACTTAAATTCCTATTATTTTAATGAAAATGTGTGAAAACAGCGGGCAGCCAGGAGATTAAAAAATCGTAGGCAATAAAAAAAAAAAACAGAAATTGCATTTTAAGGCGACGACTTAAAGTTACTCTGTAAAGCATTTAAATTCTTCAATCTTTATATTTATACAATCTTTCCATACACAAAATTCAAAGTTCATTTGTGCTTAATGCAACCAAACTATATTCACAGCGCTTTATATATAATTAAAACGTTTTCCCGTAAGTTATAAGTACACGATATACTCTTTTAATTCATGTAAACAGGGTGTAAAAGTGAAGGAATAAATTATCATGATGATTAATGGGTTTTTGCGCCATTTCTATGTTTTAAATAATTAATATTCATTTGCAGAAGAAACGCAATAAAAAGGTGAGTACATTTTAAACTTGTGCATCTTCAAGAGAAATCTCCACAATTTGACCCGATTAATTTACATCCCCCCAGGCACCCGCCCCGCCCATATCCTCAGCACACTGTTGGCCAAATGAAGTGAGTGTGAATGGAAAGTGGGGATTCATAATAATAATAATAACCTGCAATCTATCTTGCTTTTTGGCACATTTACAACTGGCTCAGCTTCTAACTCTTTTTTTTTTGTTCTCTTTCTGCTGGTGGGTTTAAGTAGCTGATTGGGAGCAGTGAGAGAGGGAGCCAGTACGGGAATGGTAGCTTGGGTGTGACCTAAGTCAACAATCAGGCCAAGACAAAATGGCTATACAGCTCCCACTGTGGCTTGGGAGAAGCAGCACCATAAATAAGTTTTGCATAAATCTGCTGCCGGGACAACAAAACGGCCACAAGTCAAGTGTCTGGAATGAAAAGACAAAGGACAGGAAAAAGGAGCTACAAGGAGCCCCCCTACTTGCTTCAGCTCCAACTCCCCCTTTGTTTGAGCGAGTTCCGCAAGGACCACAATTGTGGCGGTCGGTGCGTGTGCAGCCAGGCGAATAAATTGAAGCTACTGCGGTTAGTTGTATGGATGCGGTCGCAGGTTCGGGTGCCTGGCAAGGTAAGCCACTCATGTGCATAATAAGAGAAGAAGGAGCTCGGCTATCAAAAGGGACAAATTGTGACACAAAGGCAAAAGGAACAATATCCGTCACAAATGTAGTTAAAAACACGCGTGTGAACACCCACAAACTCTCTGACGCATTGGACCCCAGTGAATTATCACGCTCGGTTTGCATTTTACGCCATTTTAGTTTCATGTTGGCCAAATTCAAATGAGTGAAAATTGATTTCAAATTGTGGCAATGCGGTACACTTGTTGGCATTGATTGATTCCCATAATTCACACATGGAATGCAAAATTAATTAGTTGTAAATGCAGAAAATGTGTTTTGTTTTCGGTATTTCGGGTAGTTGGTAGTAGGCAAATATCTCACTCTATTAGGCCCCACGCCTCTCCCTCTTGTTGGAACTTTTTGGCTCGTTGCGCCACACTTCAATTTGCGGTTCCATTACCAACAACATTGGCACACTCTCAGACCGCCTGCCCGTCATTTAGTTAGTTGTCAATGTGTGATACATATAGGGCGCACTTTTGTGCCTGGGTTACAGGATCCTTTTTTGGGTCGAGCAACAACCTCTCTAGCATCCTCTGCACATTTCGTCATTTGGATTGCCATTGGCCCTGCATGGCAATTTGGAGTCCAAGCGGTAAACTCGAACATGACGCATTACATCCAGGCGAACACACGCATTCACAGATATACTAGAGAAAAAGAAAGCCAGAGTTGGATACGTGCAGAGTGGAAAAATGTATGCCTGCTGATGTGATGCTACTACTACTGCCACGCCCTCACACATAACCGCCCACAGGAGACTGTGGATAGAGACTGAGACGGAGACGGCTGAACGAAAACTATCTACGTCGCAGAAAAAGTTTTTTTTGCTGGCAACCAACCTTCCCAGGGGGTAACTTGTATCCGCTGCCTGTCCTGCGGTTCCCATTGCAACTGAGTGGAAGTGGAAATTACGAATCGTCGGCTTGTGCACATCTCAATGGCCAATGACTCGACATGTAGCCACATATACATATGTAGGTACATATATAAGTATGTTATGCTTACATAAGTATGGGTGTGTATTGGGAGTAAGTATATGAGAATCGACTCGTCTGCCAAATCGTCTCGAGCATTTAAATTTCATATTAATTGGATTAAGTCTGGCAGCATATTTATTCAAGCGTTCCCACAACGACTCCCAGAATATGCCAAAAACTTTCCTGCATAGATAGCACTGACTAATTTGTAGTTTCTTTATTTAAGAATATGTTTTTTTGTATGCATTTATTGAATTATAAAATTATAGCCCATAATTTATCTCGTAATTAAGGAGAGAATGAAATGGTTGAAAATGAGCCGCTCCATTACACACATATCAATGGGAAGTAAGAGTGAAACGTTAGTAACATTTTCACAGAGAACGTCCATCAAAAATAAATGTAATCATAACTGAATGAAAAATCAAACAATTTCAATTAAATAGCGACGAATGACCAATTGGTAACCTAAAAACACATTATTACACTTTACTACAAGTTCTTGAAGAATAATTATACAGTTTTTGTTTGCGTTCTGTTTAATCTAAATTACTTTTATGAAAGGTTATCCAAAAGCTCTTTGTGTGTTCTTTATCGATAAATTCATCAAAATTTTCACATAATATAAAAGAAAATTGTAAAATTTTAAGTATCCCATTCTTTTCTTTTTAGAATTTAAAACATATGGGAATATTAAGTATTTTGTAATCTTTTAGATCCTTTATATTAATTTACCTTAAATAATTAAAAGTAATATAAACGGAAACTCTCCAGTAGGATGGAAGTAAGGTAACAAACATTTCAAACCGGTGGCCAAAACGATTAACCCCAATCCCTTCTCAGATGAAAACAAAGAGATATCCTAATGGTATTCAAAATCAATCAATTCATTACGATGCAATTGAGATAAGACCAATTGCATTCAGTAATTTACACAAAAGACCACTCGAAAACTCAATTATAGAAGGTCCTTGCCCCTTCAAAAAAAAGGCTAAAAAAAACCAATTAATTTTCTTTCCAATTCTCTTATTCCTGTAGCTTGAACTATGGATTAGTATGTAGAAGATGAAAAATCAAATCAAAACTTATCTCTGTTGTCCCATTGGTCACAAAAGTGCATACATATGTATCGTGATTTTTGCTATGCGTGTGTGTGTGTGTGTTTGCAATGGAATTTTCATTTGCTCATTCCATAGCTGATGGAGCAGAGAAAAATCATTTTATTTTTGCAACTTAATTTCCGAAATAGATTTGAAAAGGGGTTTGCTATTGAGCGAAGGGTGTTTCTTTTTGTTTTTCTGTTGGGTACACAATCCGAACACATAACTTTGATATTGTTGCTTAAATTAGCTTGTTAGATTTGGCTAAAAATTGACAGGCCTGTCTGCCTGTCTGTCTGTCTGACTTGCTGACTGTCAGACCCAACACACAGGCAACCCCAGATCAAAAACCCCACCATCCACAACGCCCAACAGACAACTGGCAACAAGCTTATAACTTTTCCGTTTTTGGTGGAAATATATATTTTTTGCTGCACGCTCTTTGGCCGGATTGATTCGATTAAAACGTCAACAGTGGCAATGGCAATGGCAGCTACCGAAAGTGGAAAGCAGCAACATCAACGCGAGGAGAAAACAATTCACCAACGCCTTTCATTTTGAGTTTATTGTAAATGTGTGTGTGTGTGTGTATGCGAATGGCCTTGTCATATCCATCTCGATCTCGAGGCTTTGCCAAGTTGTCACAGCAAATTTGTGTTGTTTTACTTTTATTTTGTCAACTTTGGGGTCTCTCAGCCCTTTTTGACATTTCGCCTTAGCCGCAGGGCTTGAGATGAGACGCAGAGATGCTCAAACGGTGACAAGGATGGAGCAAGGGCCAAGTTGGGTAGGAGCCGAAGAAGGCAAAGGCCTGTCATGTCGTTTGATCTTTTATTGTGTTTGTTTTACGAGGCGCCGTAAATCCCTTTTAAATTGCAAATTCTTTATGTTCGAATTTTCGCCTCACGCATATACGCCAGGATACGCTCACGCACTTATGTATATCCGTAGATGGGTCGCAGGAGAGGGCATTGAGATGGCGGCATTTCTGTTTGCTTCATTTTTGTATTTGTGTTTATTTGTGATTTTCATTCGCATTTTTATGATTATTATTTTGTCGCTGCTCACAAACGTAAAGTAAAAGTGTTGTCTGCCGTATTTTACGCCTACCACGCCCCTCCATATATTTCCAACCCCTCCACCCTGACCCTGCATTGGCACTCATGTGGTCATGCGTGTGTGTGTGCTAGTATGTCTTTGTGTGTCACTTTGATGGGCGTGGCTGCACCCTGGTGTGTGATAAAAATTTATTGAATCGAAAACAATAAATATTTGATTTGATTTATTTCAGCTTTTGCGCAGTTTTGCAGCTCATCATTGAAATCAATTTCCCAACATTGAGTTAATTGAAATACAAAAGAACAAAATGGAAAGTTTATGGGATCTCCTCCTACATCCTTTCATTTATTTATTCTTTTCTTTTTCGCCTCCAACCCAGTTCATAAATTTAAGGATGAAAACCTAAAAAAAAAAAAAAAACAACAAATCGTTGCCTACTTTTTCGGGTCAAAGAGTAATTAATGAAGAGCGAGAAATACTTAAAATGTTTACAAGCTACAAGAAAAGAAAAATTGACCAAAGAGAACACGAAATATAAATGCCTGAAAATCCCAGGCATTTCAACGCCTATTACAACTGAAGATTAAGCCATAAACCCATTTAAGCAATGACCCTGCAACACGAAAAACTTTACCCAAACGTCGAGGACGACAGACTATGCCAAAAAAGGAAATGCTGGCGAGCCCCGTCCAAGTTCAGGTCCAGCCTTTTTGATTATTGCTTAACACTTGAAAAGTTTTTCTTTTACTTTTTATTTTGGGGGTGTGTTTGGTGGTAGTGGTGGGATTGGAGATACCAGCACCACCTACATGAACTTTGAATAAGAGATAAAAATGTTACGTGCCTCATGGCATGTTGAATAAAGAAATATATTTCTTTGTTATCACAGTGAAAAGATGTTTCGTGTGCTTCGTGTTTACCTTGCCATTGTTGTTTTTACTGTAGTTGTTGTTGTTGCCGTTTTGGTTGTCTGGACCAAAGCCACAGCCTTGGCAATTTCTTAAACATTCATACACATGAAGTGCTCAGAGACAAACGCAAGTCCTTTGTGATGTCTATGAGAAGAATCGAATGGCGCTAAACATATGCAGGCAGCCAGCTCTAACGTCCATTGACCACCTGGCCACTCGAGTGACAGCAGTAGAATAGACGCGTGCCCTTTGCCTGATTTCTTATGCACATACCATTGGGTGCCTTCCCCATAGAACCCAAGTCTTTGTCCTTGTTCTACTTTGTGGCACATCATCAACAAATCGTCAATAACACTTGACACTCGTTTTGGGTTGCTCGACCCTTGCTTTGCGACCAATGTGAGTTTTTTAAGAAATTACTTTTCTTTTTTTTTTTTTGGTCTGTAGATAAACGTATCCCATTCACAGCTGTCTGCCGCTTGTCATTTGCCGCTCCCTTTCAGCTATCGAGCCATTGGAGCCGTTGTCAAAGACAGTTCAGATTGGGTGAGCAACCTGACCCAGCCACCAAAAGTGGCATCAACTTTCTGACCTTGATGAAATTTTCTGGCCCCGGATGGTTATGGTTTTCTTTCTTTCTTTTTTCGTTTTATATTTTGCTTTTTTGCCCAGCAACCGCCAAATCAAGGAAGAAAAGATACAACGAACCAAGGGACGAAATGAAAGAAGGCATGAAACGAGAAATGAAAGGCAACTTTTTACTTTAATTATTTGTCTCCATTTTGTCTTTTCCGAATTCTGTGTGTGTGTGTTTGTGTGTATATAGTATGTGGGCTTATTTATTTTTTTTTCTCTCTCTCTTCATTGTTTGCTTTTGCTGATTTCGTTGAATGTTTCTTCTGCTGTCGCTCGCAGCATTTCCATTTTACACTCCTTCGTTTAGTTCATCTGATTGTTAGAAGAGAGAAAGCAACATGTTTGAAATTCCACGAACGTTCCTCACGTCCTTTTTCACTTTTATTAGTGGCTGTGGCTGTCTATGTCGATGTCTCTGTATATGTGCGTGTATGTCTGTGTGTCTGGCAGCTAAATTGAATGACTTGCTTGATGTTGGATTGTATCGAGAAGCCCAAGTCCACCAATGTCTCAACAGCACCTCTTTTGTTCTAGTTCAGACAGGATATCTTGGTCCTCCAGTCCCCTCGTCTTGATAGTGACACTCATATCCGTGAAAGTGAAATGCAAATGTATGCGTGCCTCTTGAACATTATGAATAATTCTAGTTAAGATTCCTTTTCTGCCATTTGCCTTTCGCCATTTCCCATTGCCGCCTCCATCGTTCTTCTCGTCTATGACGTTGTCATTTCGTTCATGCTTTCTTCCCGTTTTCCTGTTCGTTTCTCATTCGCATTGTTTGGTCTTTGCTCTTTGCTGTTTTACCTGAGCATAAGTAGTTGTTACCTGTTATGCGACTTGTTGTTGTTGTTGTTCTTGTTGTTGATGTTTTGTCTTCTTTTGCTCATTCTTTTGCCATTGTAGTTCATTCTCATTCTCGTAGTTCTTGTTGCTTGTCGTGAGCTGTGACATTTATTATGCAAAAGCGGAAAGCAAAGTAGCAGACAAGCAAACTCGGAATTCTGGTAAAACGGTGCGGTTTGCCAACGCCTGAACCTGAGGCGGATGATGAAGAAAATGGGTATCATGATGATTAAACCAACTACCCAAGCCTGATAAACAAAACTGAACCGGATCCCCATACATTTCTCATTATTTCCGCACCATTTACTCACTTTTGAATTTTGATTAACGAAAGGTGATAAAAAGGCAAAAGAGATAGGGAGAAATACCGTTGCCAAGCAGCAAATTTCATTTGGGTAAAATGCCTTTGCCGTTGACACGTTTTCAATTCAAATCAAGGATACACAGTTTGTCCTTGCTTCTCCCTCCCCAAAAACTGTCTTCTGTCATTCTTTCTCCCACTGGCTAATTCGAATGCTTTAAATTGATGATATGCTATTAAGACATACAGCCACAAACAAACCGCACAAAACACACACACACACACACCATCAAAGGCACAATACAAAGGCCAGAAATGAAATCCAATGGCGTGACTGATGCTTTGTCACCTTTCTTCGATAGAATGAAGCCCAGATATCGGGGGCATGGGTCAAGGGTCCATTATGTCAGCGAGTGGAAAAACTATGACAACATTTGAATGGATTTGTATTTGTGATTAATTTACTAACATCATTACCAACAACAAAAACACTTCAAGACAATCGAGAATTGTGAATTATTTCCCATCAAATGTCACTCAATTATACTAAGTGACACCACCGGGGAGACATCCACCAAAACAGGACCACGATTAATAGTAATGGAATACGCCCCAACTGGCTAGTTCTACCCAATTAAGCCTGAATAGGTGTGCGAGTTTGTATATGTATGTATGTGTAATTGAAAATTAATTATGTTGACATATTTGGAAAATGATTGTTGAGATAAAAGCTAGCACTGATGATGGCATTCAACGAGTCAGACAAGTTGTCAGACATACAGACAGGCCAATGTCAAATTAGCCAACTAACTATTTGTAAGAGAAATGAAATGCTTTAATGCTGGTTAGTCTTTGGCTAAAGGCGAATTAGTTTGAAGTTAACACTTAAAGGTTTAGCTTATTATGACTTAAAGCCATTCAAGATAAAAGGATGTAATGTGGTATATAAAATGCCAAATGGCAAACCACAAGGCGGAAGGAAACCAGCCAAATGCTCATTATGCGTCTGGGCATGTATGTGTATCGTTGTTTGGCAGGAGAAACATAAAGAAGGAAACGTAAAACGCACAAGTCCTGCCAACTGGCAACAGCAAGAGAAACAACACACTGTACATCCAATGGTGGGCAGAAGGAAAAATAAAAACAAAAACATTAAAAAACCACACACACGAAGAGAAATAATAATTTCTAAAGAGCACAAGTTAGTTTTGCATAAATAACGACAGTTTTGTTCCCATTTTTTTGCATATTCTTGTCGCTGCTTAAAGAGCGCTTGAAGTGAAAACTGTTGCCTACTTTTAAGCGTAGGGGAAATTAGACATTTGAACAATTCAATGGCCCGTTTACCCATTTTCAATTGCTGTTGCTGCTGCTGCTGCCAGTGATCATTAAATGAAAATTACACGAAATTATTTAATTTGTACAAATTACTACGATGTAAAAAAGTTTTATTTCCAAACAGACTGGCAAATTATAAAATTGGCGTGTAGTCATGTTTTCCTTTTTTTTAGGTTTTCTGAAATTGCCAAGAAAAACAGAAGCAACGTACAATGAAAACAGACAAACAACTAATAAACCATCGCAATGTTACATTTCCTCTGTCCCCAGTCATCGTCCAAAACAAACGCATTTCGCGACTAACGTGCAAATGTCACGCAATCTTTGGGGTTTTGGTATGCCGGGGTATGCCATGGATACCCTCTCGATATGGATATGAAACCGGCAGCATGACGCTATCAAGCGGAAGTGGCACATGCAGCCGACTGCGCATTGCTTACTTACCCATTCGCTCAATCGTGGCAAACCCCAAAAAACAAAAATAAACTGCAACGCTGCAACTGTAAAAACTGAGGGAAAACTGAATTCAAGTCCACTGAACCATATCTCAGCAATTATGGCTGAATAGTTTCCACTGTCTGTTTGTATATGTATTTGTTTTCGCTATATGTGTATGCCAGCAATTAACATTCACAATTATAACAGACACAGAATAAGACAAGGGCAAGGGAATATTGGTAGGCAGCCAGGTAGGCTGAAAGGCAGGTAAGCCCATTCTTTGGTTGGTCTGGTAGGCCGTTGTATAAATATTTAACAATAATTTACATCGCCCTCAAGCAGGCGTTGCAATTATCGGCTCCCAACTTTACGCATTATTTTTATTCAACCATTGACCGTGTTAACCTTTCAGCACTGAAATAATTATGTGGGTTAAACGTTTCCAAAGCTAAAGACATCATGGAAACAACGACTGTGGCTGTAGCTATGTGTGCTTGTATGCTGTTCAAGGGTCTTTTATCTCCCTTCTTCCTTGCCCTTACCAGCTCCTTATATGTCAGTGGTTTTTGGTTTTTAAAGTGTAATTTTGTTTCAGGCATCGACGCCTTTCACATATAGGCTTTCATTCAAACTGTAGCCATTGACTGACTATCTGACGTCATCATCTACAGATTGCGTGGCCGATTCAATAAAAAAAGGGTTAAGTGTCTTTCCATTTTTTATGTTCACTTTTCATTAGTAAATAAAAATCAATATGTGAACGACGAATAGTGGCCCAAGAGTCAAGTAAACAAGGAAAAGAACTAAAACCACAGAAGGAGGTACATCATGCTATACAAACTCATGCATGGGCAACATGTACTTCAATAAGCGACCTTTAATCTATGCGCCATGACAACAATGAGACTAAGAACAATATCTTTAAGTTCGTTTCTTTATATCAAGAGGATTGAAACAGTTTTAACACAAATTTGTCAAAGTAATGAAAACAAAAAAGCAGCCTGTTGGCAATGAGTTATCATTTGAGTCAGATTTAATTTATTGATTTTAAGTACATTTTGTTAGTTTAAGTATTGTTTACCAAAGTGAAAATACTTAAACCTAGTTGTTGTAATGTTTCTATTTATTTCGTTGTAGTTTTTAAGCTAGAGATAAGAGAATAAAAGAGATTCAACAACTTATCTTTGCTTGATACAATAAATGACCTCGAGCCTGAACTTGTACATTTTTGAAAGCTCACAAAACTAAAAAGGGATTAAAATACAAATTTATCATAAGCAATAACATAAAAAAGTAGCTTCTTCCTTGAAAGGACAAATTGGGGCAAAGAGCCAACAAGTGTAGGAGGCAAAAATGACAACATTATTCAGATAATACGACGTGCTGAATTCAGTAAGTTTTTCCTAACTATACTAATAAAAAGAACTCTTTAATTAACATAAACTTTTGTAAAATTATTTAACAAAATCAAACTTTAGTCCCATAAATTAATCCTTTTAGTAAGTTTGGTCTCGAGTTGATTTTAAAGCAATGTTTTTTTTTCTATATTTATTTGCAATCTGTCTTAGAAGGACAATAAGCAATAGAAGATAGTTAGTTAAGACACATTACAAAGTTTCAAAATTTTAAATATTGCAAATTCAGCTTGTAGTTCTTCCACCCATATGCCACGTTCACCAGTCCAGATCTTGCCTGAAGGGCAGGTGCAGGGGGTGACATCTTTTGAGACGCCTTGCTTGCGATTGCAAGGTTTGAAACATTTTAAACTGTCGAACTATAGACAGATTTGAATAAAAGCTTCACATTAACAATGATTAAAAAATTTTAGGTCAAATGACCTACTTAATCGTTGTCCAAAATTTAATAAAAAAATATAAACAAAAAAACTTATATAACACATTAACTTTTTTGTATTTACTTTGTTAACTGCTTTTCGAATTCGACGTTGCTTGGCCTGAAGCAAATGACATAACGAAAAGTTTAATTACAATCGGAGAAACAAATTTAAAGTCCATGTCTGCAGCAGACTTCATATTACGGCCACGTTGCGTATGCGGAATGTCAAAGAAACAAAAGAAAGTATGATTTAATTTATTGCAGAAGCCACCTTCTGTTTACATTACCTGTAAAAGCATAAGCAGCAGTTGCCATATTTAAAAATGTTTTCACGCATATTAAAACACTAATTAATTACTTTGCCTTCTATGGTTTTTGTTTGGTTATTCTGTTCTACTTTTTAGAGCAAACACTTGGTGTTTCAGGTTTATAAACTGCATAAAAGTGAAATGAACGAAAAGGTACATAAATAGCCCATGCCCAGTCATGGCCACACCCCCCTCACGAGCAGCAGCACCATCTGACCACCTCGACCACAGTAGGGCAAACATTTGCGCATTTCTTTCGTGGCTGCGTTTTCCCTTTCGCCAAGTCGCCAAAGTGGCCATGTCAGGAATCGGGAATGGAGTAAATTTCTTCTTATTTTTTTTTTTTTAGCGCGCGCATAATGTGCCGCATTGCGGTTTTCCCGAACGCTGCCAAGAGGAGACTTTGCTTTTGCTTTTGCTACACTTGGCTCTCTGCGCTGCAGGACATAGACATGCAGGACTCAAGTGAAATTCCTTTCTTTGCCTGTAAGAGCAAAGCACCGCGCATATTGAGTTGAATTTTGAGCATAAACGGCATAAAATATGTGAGCAATAAAACACACGATTGAAATGCTGAAGCTAAAAACTTTTCGCAAGAATGTCTTTAAGCGCCATCGGCTGTGGTTTTGTGCCTGTGTGTGTGTGGTGTGTGTGTGGATATGGGTGAATATGTATGGGCTTGATTTATGCCACACATATACTAGTGAATATATGTATGCATACGCAGCCTTATTTTTGTATGTGTATTTAAGCCGGTGAATGGGCGCCATTGACTCCAAGCTGCCAGCTTGCCTGTGAATTGCCTGTTTTAGGCTGAGCTCTTGGATCTCCACACACGTCACACGGCTTGCTTTCCCATTCATTCAATCGACTTTTCAAAGGCCGCCTGCAAAACAAGTTTGTATTTGTCTCTACGTTGTTTGTGTGTGTGTGTGTGTATGTGTGGATTTCTATATATCTGCATATTGTGGGCTTAGGGCCAAGTGTTTGAATTGAGAGAATTAGATGACTTTCGAAAAGCTGTCTTGCGAAAAGATTTTCGCTTTCAACTTATGCATTTGTTTGGCTGTCCAATATTTTGTTCAACAAAATATTATAACATGCCTCTAACACACACATACACACACACACACACACACTTGCAAATTCATGCAGACAAGCATACATAATTCCAACAGAATTCTATATTCTATTTCTATAAGTATTCTATAAAAAGCCAAGACCTTGAGGCTTCTTTTCGTTCTCTCTTTGTTGATTTTCTTTATTTCCAAGCTTACATTGAAAATCATTTTTTGGATGTTATATTTTTAGTACAAGTAAAAAACCACCGAACAACCATCAACATGAACATCAACAACAACAACATCAGCAAAAAGAATAACAATTGCGGTTTTGCTTTTCCATCGTGGCACGTAGCTAAGTAAGTATATCTCTTTCCATAAATTTGTGCGCATTTTTGATGCGCTCAGAAAAGTATGCTACATTTTCTCAATGTAACTCACTGGCAAAATGCTTGTAATCTAATTTGTTTTTTTGAAAAAATTAAATTACATAAATAAAACGTGGAAAATTTTCCAGAAAATTGTTTGGACTACTGAAACAGTAAATTGACAATCAGTACACAAAAGGGCTCTATATTCGAGTTGCAACACGGAAAAGGAATAAATGGAAATGCGATTAGGTTATACACATTTTATATTATTCCATCCTAAATGGAAATCCTTGAGAAATATATATAACCAGGCTATAATGATGACTTTGAATTAGTAACAAGTTTGAATAACTTTTTGACTTATGCTTTAGTGTTTGAATTAATTAATATAAATGATATAATACTGTTTAAAATCCTGTTTTAATATTTTATAGAAATTAATAAGACATTGTTGTTTAGTTTGTTTCTAATTACAATTAATAACTGAAAAAGACATGAGGTAGTAAAATTCGTAGAATACACTCCAAACAGGAGATAAATAGAGTGAAACGTGTTCGGTAATGGGCTATGAACTTTGCTTTAACTTTATTAGCATTCGTCGGTATATGAATTTTAAGTGTAGGGTATAAATTAAACATTGGCCTTTTGTTTGTTTTCGCCCGAAAGCAAAACAAACTCGTTAAGCCAGCAAGTAGAAGCATTAAATAAAATCATAAAACGTCAAAGTCTCATCTTACTTACTTGGAATTAATCAGCGCATGCATTTTTCATAGATATCTTCTTTATGCGCTTTCTCCGTTTCGTATTCGTATCTGTCTCTGCTCGAAGGGACTTTTAAGTGCGCGTACATCGTTAACAGCTTAATTGCTTGGCCATTTCCGCACAGTTGACGTCAGATGACAGACGACAGGCGAGGGGGGTTATCTTATGCACAGTTTCCTGCTGGGCTTTTGTTTTTTTCCTTTATGCCTTTTCGTATTTATGTGTGTGTTTGTGTTTTTTATGTTATGTTGCAGCTAATCCGTTTGCGTATGTATTTTTCCCTGTCTTGAACCTCACTTCAGCTTGCGGCAAAGACATGCGTGTTTTCATTTATGCATATAAATCCACAGCAGCTGCTTTTTTGCTTATCGTTTAAGCACTTGATCCGTTGAGAGGCATAAAGACATTACATGACAAAGCGATTTGACGCGACTCGCACAATAAGAGCAAAGAAAACAACGAAGGAAAAAAAACACACACACAATACCAACTCACTTCATACGAAAAACACTTACAAACTTATATCCTCACTCACACGAAAACACACAAGCAAACACGTATACGCACTGTTGTATGTGTAGAAAAAGATTCGTTATTCTTTAGGCTGATTTTGCCAACAAATTTAATTATATATAAATCTACCTTTGTATACACACTTTTAATTTGTATTTAACTTTTAGAATTAATTAAATCTCAAATAAATTTGATTTCTTGTTGATATGTTTATTGATATTGATTATTAGGTAAGTTTGTATATACTAAAATAAGTTTTTTTTTTTATTAAATCGAGAAAATGAAAATCAGACTAATATTTGATATGTATCGTTAAAGTTATATAGATTCTTTTATTTATTTATTCTGGCATGTTGTTTTAGTTTTTTTTTGATAGTTTTTTGGTTTTTTTTTTTCTTTGTTGTTTGGGGTTGGATATTATCTGAAAATAGAAAAAGAAATCACATAAATATTACATATATTGATTATGACAAACAAATAGATTTTATATAATAATTCAACCACAATAATGCCGCCCCCCAATTAAGTACACGCAATGCCAATAGCAGAATGAAACCACCGAACACAAAGAGCATCAGGAATAAGCCAAATAAGTTTCACTCAACCACAAAAGCCGCCATTATCTGAAGGTGTCTGCAAAGTTTCAACTTGTCTTATCCCAGGTGTGCAAATAGGGCCGCCCCGCTCCGTCTTACTCCCAAGCCTTTTATAACCGTTGAGTTCTAATTACATCAGGGTCGAGATTTTTCTTTTTCTTTAGACACACACACACACACAAACATGCATGACGTATAATTAGAGCATAATTAGAGCTAGACTAATACTCAAGTATCAAGTTGGCCAAGAAAAGAAAAATTATCAGCTTGAAGGGAGCTTCTGTTGGTCATCTATTAAGTATAATCAACGCCAAGGCAAACGGAAATAGACAGATTTCCGGCTATTAAACACCCAACAGAGCGACCAAGACCCCCACAAAAAAGTCTTATGCTGTATACACTTCAAGAAATAAATCAAAGCAAAAAGCTCATGATACTCTAGAAACATAAACACAAATTTGATTTGATTCCTCCTACAAAGGATGATATCAAAATTCGAATCAATTTGCTTAAGTTAACTATTATTCTTGCACATTTCGTTTGATTTAGTTTAAATCTTGGTTCACATTTCGATTTATTTAGTTTTCAATTAGGTAAAATATTTGACTATAATTTATTCCAGCTGCTCATTACCAATAAAAGATTAAGATAAAAGTCAAAGTCAAAGTAAATGAAAAGGACCAAAAAGCCTTCTTAATTTTTGTATAGTTTGATTCCTTTTCATATAATATCTTTCTTAATAAGTAGTAATATTATAATTGTTCATAAGGAGGTGATTGATGATAACTTTTTCAGTCCTATCAGTCCAGTTAGCATATTAACAATTAATAGTAATGAGTTAATAAGAAAATACTTTAAGCAAATAAATAAATTTAATGACTTTACACTCTATTTAATTCTTTGTCGATTATTTTGCAAATTTCTTTAAGTGTTTTGCAGAATGGTTGCAAATAAGTATGCATGATACAAATTGAAAAAAAAAAAATGTTAATTAGCTGTAATATGCCTAAGGACGCGGGGAACATAATGTCGGCCCTAGGCACCAATGCGTAGGCGTCTCTTGACATTGACACACACTCACACACACACTTATATACATACATATATACATCCACACACGCAGCAGGTGTTGCCTTAATGATGTAATGCTCCAGCTTGAGGGAATGGAGGCCTTAAATGAAGGTGAGCTCATTTATTAACATAAACAGTTCATTTGTAGCAAACTGACAGGAGCTGGCATGGATCTGCTCAAAGGGACATACATACATACTCGTAAAATATTCGTTTTACATGAATGCAAAACATAAAGTTCGATTAGCAGAAAATATATATGTGTAGCTATATACAAATATACAAGGAGTGCTCATAATTTTTGCCGTCACAGACAAACAATAGTACGAAATAAAAGGCTAATAGCGTCAGCATCGAAGAAAAGCAATGGTAAAAGTGAATAAATTGCGTGTGTGTGTGTGTGTGTGTGTTCATTCTGTGTGTGAGTGCTATCAAGTTTCTTGTTAGCCAGCAATTCACACATTTCGATCGCTCGCTTTATGCCTTGCGAAATGAAACGAGAAATGTATTTCTTCGATTTGGCCTTCTCATTCCTGTTTCCATTCCCATTCCCAACTCGATTTCCCAGCAATTTCGCTTTCATTCATTTTTGGATTTTTGTTTTTAGCTCTTTTGTTGCTTGTTCGGTATTATTTTTGCTCGCTTGAACACGCGATATGGCAATTGATAAAACACCGGGTATTCGATATTTCCCCTTCCTCTTTTGCTCCCGCTGCTGCTGGCGGTTCTCCTCATACTCACTGATTCGTTAAGGGCCTTTTACTCTCTCCATCAGCTACTTGTTTTTTTCTTCCTTTTGCCTTGTTTCATATTTTTATTATACGAGTACAATATGTTCATGTGTCTCTGTGTGTGTGTGTGTGTGTGTGGGTTGTTGGTGATGCGTGTATCTAAGTGGGTGTACGTCTGTGTATCTGTGTGTGTTACCATTTCCTTTTTTATTCGAGTAAAATCATTAACAACGTCATGTTATTTGCATTTTACTAATTTTGAGCAACGAGAACATTGATTTATGACGACTGAAGCTAAAACTAAAATAATGGCCTACATTTACGATTTGTTTGCTTCACCATGAGATGGGGGAAACAGAATTATTCATTTTGTTTCATGCAATGCAGGGGATACGGGAGCACTTTCACAGTAGCGGATCCGCCCTCTGACTTTTGAATCAAAAAATTAAGAATTTATTTATTCATTTTCTTTGCTGGTAGCAAAATTCAAAGCAAATAAAGAATCCTTTAATTGCGATTTGATTTGTTCATTTTAATCTAACTAAGTAACTTATACTTTAAACTTTCGCTGAAATCTATAAACTCCAAATCCCTATGAAACTCCTTGAACTTAATTGAAAAATATTCTGGCCTTTAACTATTTTAAGGCAAAAATGTATAGGAAAAAAATCCTAAATATAAAATACGTACAGTTTCTAAGATTAGAAAGGAGGGAAACAAACTTTGAGAATTTGCTCATTCGACCTTGAAGTAATCTCAGGAGTGAAATTTCTATTATAAAACATTTAAATTATTAATAGAAAATATGAAATATACATATGGAAAATATAGTCCGGATTGTTATATATATATACTCAAACACAAATGCAAAAAAAAAAAAAGACACTTTGAATTTAGTTTTCACAATCAATTTATTTTTAGGAACCACACGCACTCGCAGTCAGAACTGAACTAAAAATTCAAACGTATACTGATGCTCACACAAGCGATGAAATAGAAAAAGAGCATTTTCGAGAAAGTCCCGTTTTCAATATCGAACTTAAATATATACGTGTATATGTGACTTTTGCTTGTACATATGTATGTACATTTTCAACAATATACAATTTGGAAAACATTGTTGAAACTAAATTAAGATTTATACTTTATTACTATTATAGATAATTATTTATATAGATTTTGGATCATTCCTTGTCCTGTTAAGTAAAGCTAACATAAATCATATCTACCGTAGTTGTGGTCAACTAATATATGTATAGAGATATATAAGTATATATTTGTTTAGACCATCTCACATTCACACTGACCATGCGGATACATGTGGCCTTTCCTTGGGAGTCGGTAATAGACGGAAAAATATTATCTCTCCGGCCACAGCGTGTGTTTAGGACTATGATGCATGACCCTAACATAAATCATGTCGACCTTTTGTACGTTCCATTGAAGTTTGACTTTAGTTTTTGCCAATTTTTCAAAACGCCAAAAAAAAGAGCAACGAGAAGTACAGGAAAACCCAACAAAAAGAAAAATGCCCGCGGCTTTCTCTTCGACATGGTCATATGATTGACCACAAGAACACGGCACAAACATATACATAAAAACTATGGATGAAGAAGTCAAAGGTCGTCTGACTGATGATGGACTGATACACTTTCTCTCTGTGTATGTGTGTCGTAAATTTTGATAAAATTTCTGAAATTTAATTAAGGTAGGCAAACACATGATGCAGTTGCATTTCAATTGGCACACATGACACACACACGGGACACAGACACAGGCTTGCCAGATGAAGTTGTTGGTAATTTATTGCGGCTGTTTGGTTTCTAGCCAGATGCTGATACTGTCATTGCGGCATCGTTGGTGGTGGTGGCTAACGCAAATGCAAACTAAAAATGCCCCCCCTGAAAAATATAACCATTACATACGGATATCACTTACATGCCAACGAGAAGGGTTTGAATTTTTCGGTTTGCGACACGTTCTGCGAATACCGACACGAGGAAGAGAAGTGCGACGCGACGCGACGGGGTAAAGGCAGTCACTAGCGTTTTTGGAAGTTCTCTGTGCATAGAGATAATGGCAAAACTAAACCGACATACCTTTTTTTCGTTTTCGGCTGCCAAAATGTAATGCTACGCGAATCCGACCCGTAGGAAAACGTGAAGGTGTGAATGTTGCACGTTGGCGGTGGCACGTTGTGAATTTGCAACTAGCCGTTGGATTTTGCGGCTTTAGATGAAACTCAATATATGTACGTACATAGTTTGAGCAGCAAGATGAGTCTACCGTAAGTAATACCCACTAGTGGTCATTAAACAGACACATATACACACTCACACACACTTTATACGAAGCTATATCGTATTTCGTAAATTTCACCAAATAGTAGTAGTAGTAAATAATATTTTATACTTTATTTTGAAAATGACAAACTGATTTTGCCTTTGGCTTTGAATTCGATCTCTCACAGATAAATACGTTTCTTAGTTGGCATTTCAAATGCTTCGACAATGTGGTTTATCCTTGCTGCTTATCCCATGGAATGGATATTATGGCAACCGCGCGTTGCGTGTTCATTGCTAGACTGCGGCAAACTGGTTGGCCAGTAAAGCGCGCCACATGCCGTATGCCTCTGTGTCTTTCATGCCTTCACCTAGGTCGTGTCGTGTGGCACGACTGCCGGATAAAAACTCTCGCAAGAGAGAATATGCCAATTTAAGAGAGCGCACAAGTTCTCTCTTGTGATTGGCCCAGGCGTATATCCCTTTGGCCCTTCAATGCCCAAAAAAATGGTTGAAGCTGTGCTAAGGATTGCCAGGATGGCCTTGTTTTGGTTTGATTTGCGCTTAAAATTCAATTTGGCCACTCGCTTACCTACTGCAAATTTTGGGCACTCAAAAAGCAAACATTCAGGTCTCCCTTCACACGTTTGCTCCATCTTCCATCCGCCCGCACGTCACCCACTACCCAAACACTCAAACACCTCGGCACCGCATGCAAAATATGGTAGAACAATTGGGTCAATTGGTCATGGCTGTCAAGGTCTTAAACTTTCGTATTTATGGCATGCCATGCATTGTAATTTTTACTTTAATTTGTTAAAACAAAAAAAAAAACGCATAGGAGCAAAGAAAAACATTCCACAGCATGTACGTCTCTTTCAATTGGTCTAACAGAATGGTTAGTGGAGGAGGAGGAGCAATGGGTCGTCGAGTAAAGTGCTGTGCTGCGTGCCTTGCATGTGCAGCAATTTCCGTCAGAGTCGCATGCTTCCGTTTACAAGTCAAGCAAGAACGGGGCCGCCAACTGGACAGGGTTTAAGTATCTGTTTCTAGCATAGTGACAACCCTTCAGATAATATCCGCAACTTGTGGTAGCAATTTGAGGTGAATGCTATATATGTATATAGGTATGGCCCTTAATGTGAAAGGGTTAAGGTACTGTATAGTGATAATGAACCACTTTCAGATAAAAATCATATCATAGAATATTCTGTAAGAAATAGAACCTAAAAAGGTTGTGTCCAGTATTTGAGACTCAATCATGAACTTTTAAATCTACAAATATGAATGTTAAACGAAATGTTTCTCTGGCTTGTTGCTTAAGGTCGCCTTGGTCGAAAAGAGCCTTAGACTTATTGGCGAATTTCGACTTATTGGGGAATTTCGAAAATAAAATTTCAATAAAATGACTGAATTAGAGAGTTGAAAAGAAAGACTCTGAAATAGCTAAAAAAGCCTGTTAAATTCTGCTTATGTGGACATTTAAAAACATATATTTTTGATATTTTGTTTGGAATTTATATGTAAGCATATTGGAATTATATATACACGCTTTTTGTTTGGCTGACTTTAATCATAAATCCTGTTTAGGGATAAACGATTAAGAGGCATCTCTGTTGATTTCATTCGGCGGCTCGTTTGTTGAGTGCTAAATGTTATTTATTATAAAACTTTTACTGCCATAACTTTTATTTATATATATTTTTTTCTGTTTGTTGGTTGCTTGCCACAAATTTTTGCTTGTCAATGAAGAAAGTAATGGAACCATTCGGTCTTGTTGTTGCGCTTATTGTTGGCAAACATAAATGGCTGACAGTAAATTAATTTACGAACGTCACAAGTGCGCCTAATGGTCTGTATGGAGGCGTGGCTAGTCCTTTCACTCAACACTTGGTATATACGGTGGCTTGGTTAACTGAAATCTAGCTATTCTCCACACACCACACACACTCACACACACATACCCATATGTGGCAAATGGCATAGTCGTTCGAGCGAAATGCGTGTTTCGTCTGTCCTGGGATACGTGTGGGCCAACCAT